>SKCR01023277.1:0-49936 GCA_019454045.1 Zanthoxylum bungeanum | reverse complement strand
TCACTTCTTCATACGTAGCCGGTTTGTATTCAATAAGATTAATATCTTTATGAGGTGAGATCAGAAACCCATACCTCTAAGGTTGTTTTCTGACTCTCTCCGACCTACGCGGTTCTTGTGTATTAGTAGGTTATGGAACAGTCTCATCCCTGATGAACTGTTCGTGTTCCGTGAGAGGAACAGTATCACTCTGATTTTCATCGAGTTCTACTTTCTTCCCACTTACCACTATATTTAAGAATTCCTCTAAGGAAAACCGCATAGAGAGCAACAAATATTTTGTTCTCTTATGGGTTGTGGAAATAATATCCTTTGGTTTCCCTAGGATAACCAATTACAAATAGGCACTTATCCGATTTGGGTTTTAGTTTGGCACCATCCAAACGTTTAATATATGCCCAGCATACCCAAATCTTCAGGAATGAGAAACCCGGTTTATTTCCTATCCATATTTCATATGGAGTCAGTCCAACAGACTTTGTCGGAACCTTATTCAAAATAAGTATTGCACTGTTCAATGCGTATTCCATGAAGGAAATTGGTAGCTTAGTGCGACTCATCATTGACCTTACCATGTACAACAAAATTCGATTTCTCCGTTCGGACACACCACTCAATTGAGGTGTTCCGGGAGAAGTCCACTGTGAAAGAATACCATACTATTTCAAGTAATCGAGAAACTCATTGCTCAAGTATTCTCCACTATGGTCCGACCGTAATGTTTTAATACTTTTGTCGGTCTATTTTTCTACTTCGTGTCGTAACTCTTTGAATTTCTCAAAAGTTTCCGACTTATGTTTCACAAGATACATATAACCATAACGCGATGCAACATCTGTAAAAGTTACAAAGTATTAATAACCACCTCTAGCCTAGCTAAACATGGGCCCACATACGTCACCATGAACGAGGGCTAACATCTCAGTGGCACTTACACCCTTACCACTAAAAGGTGTTTTAGGCACTTTGCCTAATAAATAAGATTCGCAGACATCATATGAATTAGGATCAAATCCGTCCACGTATCCACTATTCGAAAGTGTGGATATACAAGTCTTGTTAATGTGTCCCAGATAACAATGCCACATATAAGTTTCATCTTATTTACTCAGTTTGAGCCTTTTGTCTGTCATGTTATATGTTTGAGATTCATTTATATTCGAAATATAAATACTGTTATTCACATGTAATGTGTATATCTCAATATCATCTTTATAAACAAAACACCCAGTGTTCTGGAACATAAAGGTATACCCGCAATGGGTTAAACTAGATATAGAGATAATGTATCTAGTCAAACTAGGTACATTATAACAGTTTTCTAATTTAAGTACATGCCCAAAGGGCAGTTCCAAAACTTAGGTTCCCATAGCCAAAACAGCGACTCTCGTCCCGTTTCTGACTCGCAGGTTGATCTCATCTGAAGCCAGTCTCCTGCTAGTCAGCAGATCCCGCACATCATTACATATGTATGTACCACATCCAGTATCAAAAATTCAATTTTTAAAACCAGTAGTGGTCACGTTTATTACAATAACAAACATACATGAAGTCGGAGCCTTGCCCGCCTTCACTTCCTTCATGTCTGCCTTATCCTACAAATGCCAAGGATCTCTAAACAAGATTTGTGTGTGAATAAATCAAAATAAGTTGCGGAAGACTTACATTGATAGGTTGAGAATTTCAAAAATTTCTCATCGGATGTAGAAGCTCCAAGCTTTATTGAGTGTTTCCAACACTTGGGTGAGTTTCCCTATCACCTTCTTTTAACTCTTGAAGTGCTAACTTGCTTGAAATTTTACAACAAAATTCCAATGGAGAGAAGAGGCTCACGTTTTTTACAAGAAAGAGAGAAGATGAATAGTGTTGTTACCAAAACAATTAGTTTCTTTAAACTTAGTTGACTTTGTTGGTGTGTTGGTTTAATACATCCAATTTATTAATGCTAATAACTTCCATCAAGTGTCAAACAATTGATGTAAGTCTTGGGTCCCACCACTTTAAATTCGAAATTAAAGTTGGCTTGTCCAACACACAACTTAGTTTTGGGCCCGGGTTCGTGTAATCCGATCAAACAAATTTTCCGTTGCGACGTAATTAAATCCAATTTAATTAATTAATAATGCCTAGCAAAATTATTACGAAAATCGCTTGCGAATTAATTCCAAATTAATTTGTTCGCTTGAATTAAAATCCAATTTCAATTCCGTATTGAAATCCAATTTCAATTAATATATCCAATATATTATTTTAGCCCAATTAAATAAATTAAATAGTAAAATCCAATTAACTATTAAATTTACTTTTCCGATTAATTCCAAATTAATTGCGTTCTCTCTTCTAGACGAATTTAATCCCAGATAAATTCTTACCGTAATTAATCCCAGATTAATTTTCTCTCTCATAAATAATCCCAGATTAATTCTGTTCGAGTCAAATGTCATCGGTGAATCTTTGGGAAGCGACCCAAGAGATCCATGGATATGTTGGAAGTAAATACAGTCATCGGACCATCCGAACACGTGCGTACCCGGTACTACATTCTTACCGATTTACAAGACATGGTTGGCTTCTAACAAAGCACCGTGCCTACCCAATTCTCCAGAAATATTCAACGAGGAATATATAATCTTTATCAGGCATAGTATACTATGTATTGTGTAATACTATCCAGTATCGGTTGTCACATGTTAGGGCTGGAATTATGTCTGCCACGTACGAAGCATATATCAGATAACTAGCAACTAGTCTCTGTAATCGGATAATCATGACCTAGTCATACTATCCCGATAGCTACATCATTTAAGAGTACTAGTTCTGTATCCCCGCGTGATCATCATCTCCATATGACTGAAGTGATACTTTCATCTTGACATCACACCCAATACACTACGATTCTCAGTATACCCAGAAGAGGCGTACACAGAACTTGTTAAAGATCCGAAGGACCAAAACCAAAGTATACCGATTGTCGCAAGTATTAGCGATGCAAGTCTCAGGTTAAGACAACAAACGTCTTCCCTGATTCGGATTCCCATAGACACATAGTCATACTACCAATGAGACTCCGATGGGTCTATCCAAAGTGAAGCTGTTCCCGGTCCAACGGCTAATAGAACCTCCTATCACACTTGCATAAGTATCCAATACTTAAATATATGAGAACTATGTCGTTAAGCTTCCATAACGCGCACAAGTGTAATACTAGCCTATTCCGCATTATCGATGTCTAGTCTCGATAATACTACGACTAGAGATATTTAATGATTAAACCTTTCGTGGATTAATATTGTCTCATATCTTATTAATCTGGTACTAATCATATGGACTTTTATCATTTATATATCCAAGTAATCCAATTACAAAATGAAAAAAGAGCAATTTCCTTTGTCACATAGTTAATTTGTACAAAAACACCATGTATTTTACAAATAGTGATGCTATGGGTCATAATTGTCCAACAGTATTTACATCCATTTGATGTATTTCAAGATCAAATATAGCTACTATGGCTATGAGAATTCTTATTGAAGCGATACGAGTCACTGGTGAATAGGTATCAAAGTAATCAAGGCCTTTTTTTTTATCTATAACCTTTTATGACAAGTCTTGTCTTGTACTTATTTATTGATCCATCTGATTTTATCTTCCATTTTAATATCCATTTGTAGCCAGTTGGCTTACAACCTGGAGGAAGATCAACCAACTCCCAAGAATGGTTTTGTAGGATAAAATCAATCTCACTATTGATAGCCTCTTTCCACAAAGGTGCCTCCGACAAAGACATTACTTCCTTATAGCTTTGAGGCACATTTTCTAACAGGTATGTCAGAAATTTGGGTCCAAATGACTTAGATATTCTAGCTCTTTTGCTACGTCTAGGTTTAAGTTTCTCAATATTTTCATGTTGATCCGATTCTTGGTCAACCTGATCACTGCCTTTGATAGTATCAATAGTTCTTTTAAGAGACTTTGTTCTTTGTCTTTCCTTACAGAGAAATATCTCTTCAAAGATTGTCGCATTCCTTGACTCAATTATCATATTTGGATTGATGTCAGGAATTTCCGACTTATGTACCAAGAATCGATATGTACCACTGTTGTGAGCATATCCAATGAATATACAATCAACAATCATGGGTCCAATTCTAACCTTCGTAGATTTAAAAACCATCACTTTGGCGAGACACCCCCACACTTCCATGTATTTATAGGAATTTATGTGATTTTTCCACAATTCATATGGTGTCTTGTCCAATCTTCTGTAAGGTAACTTGTTCATAATATAGTTGGCGGAAAACAAGGCTTCCCCCCACAAGTTCTGGGGCAAACCGGAGCTTGTCAACATGACATTCATCATTTCCTTCAACGTTTGGTTTTTGCGTTCAGCAATCCCATTTTGTTGAGGCGAATAAGGAGCAGTAGTTTCGTGAATAATTCCATGATTGGAACAATATTCACCAAATGATGACACATATTCACCTCATCTATCACTCCCGATTCTTTTGATTTCTTGCTAAGTTGATTTTCAACTTCATTCTTATAATGTGTAAAGCTCTCAATAGCTTCATCTTTGCTTTTCACCAAGTATACATAACATAATCATGTGCTATCATCGATAGAAGTGACAAAATACTTTTACCGCCTCTTGTTTGTACAAGATTCATATCACTCACATCGGAGTGTACAAGTTCCAAGGATTGAGAACTTCGTTCTATGGAATGAAATTATGCTCTATGTATTTTTGCTTCAACACATGCCTCACAATTATGTTGGTTATCAATTGTAAATTTAGGTATATTGTCCATGTTAATTAATTTACGCATTGTATCATAATTAGCATGTCCTAACCTCCCATGCCATATATTTTGTGACTCAATAATATAAGCAGAAGATGTAGCATTATTATTAGCACTATATCGATTGACAGTCATTACATTGAACTTGAAAAGGCCCTCAGTGAGGTATTATTTTCCTACATAAACATCGTTCTTGGTCAGTACAAATTCATCAGAAATAAATACAAGCTTGAAACTATTCTTTCTAAGGAGTAAACCCGAAACCAAGTTCTTCTGAATATCAAGAACATGTAAAACATTCTTCAATGTAAACTCTTTCTCAGATGTCATCTTCAGAACCACTGTGCCTTGTTCAACCACTCTAGAGGTAGAAGAGATTCTCATTGTCAGATGATCGCCACCATCGACCTTCTCATACGAGGAAAATATCTTGCTATCAGCACATATATAATAAGTAGCCCCAATGTCTACCCACCATTCTCTCGGATTTCCAACCAATTTGGCTTATGTTACAACTGTTGAGAGGTTCATCTCTGAGATCTTATTAGTTAGTTGTTCATCATCAGTGACATGGGCCTCATTTTTCTTTTTCTTGCCTTTATCCTCAGACTTCTTGTTTCTGCAGTCCTTTGCCATGTGACCACTTTTTCCACAGATATAGCATTTCCCCTTGAACTTCTTATTTTCTTGGGAAGAATCAGCTTCACTGTTCTTTCTCTTTTTGTTACCATTTCCACCCTCGAAGATGTTAGCCTTAGACTGCATAGTCTTGTAGCTGGCCTTCTCGGACTTCCTGTTGTCCTCTTCGATCCTCAATTGAACTCCAAGGTCTTCAAGACTCATCTGTTTCTTTTTGTATTTCAGATAGCTTCCGAAGTCCTTCTATGATGGAGGCAACTTTTCAATGATTGTTGTAACTTGAAACGTCTTGCAGAGTTTCATTCCCTCATCCAATATTTCATGAATGATTAACTGTAGTTTGCCCAACTGAGACATTATCATCATTGAATCTACCATCTTGTAGTCCAGGAACCTACCCACAATAAATTTCTTCTGTCTACCATTCTCGGTTTTGTATTTCTTCTTGAGATATTTCCATAAAATCTTCGCAGAAGTCATGCTTTGGTACACATTATACAAGGTATTATCAAGTCCTCCCAATAGGTAATTCTTGCACAAGAAGTCATCTGACGACCATGTCTCTTCTCGCAGTTGCTTAGCTGTTTCCGTTTCTCCCTCTACAGGATCCGGAGGATCTTTGAGGTACTTAGCCAACTGCAGTGTTGTCAGGTAGAACAATATTTTGCTCTGCCATTGTTCAAAGTTTGCTCCACCAAACTTTTCCGATTTTTCTCCATGAGCGACTAGTACTGTGATATTTGCGCTAGCCATGTGTAACTGGAAACCCTATACCCAACTTGTGGATGGGCTATATGTACATGTATTTGCAATATTTTCATTAATTAATAAAATGGCAATCTTTATTATACGTGTCTTACATAGATTATATGAATAATCAAACACTATAAAAAAGCCCTTGGAGTAATAAGATGATGGCTTCCACGCCTTATGAGAATCATTACTCTCAAACGTTCCTAGTCATAGTTTTGTGAATAATCTGGACGTTCACAAAGTGGAGAGACTAGAATGATCATATGATCCGCCCTTAAGTGGGGTAGCTGATCTCATAGGATACTAGCGGAGATCTGTCCGCTTGGTGTATCACATGGATGCATGAGTTGCTCGTGTCCATCGAACTGACCGCAGAAAGTTTTCACATAGAGTGTTTATCCATGTGTCTGTGAGAAATTTCATGTATCGATTGTATGACTAGTCCTTAGACTTGAGGTCTTTACAATCTTATGTATGGATCAAATGACTTTGACATTCTCCTTCCCCTGTTAAAAAGATGCGGTCATAAGGGTATAATTGGGTCATTTGTTGAAACACATGAAGTTTGTAAAGATACAATAGAGAATCGCCAATCTCTCGGATAATATTTTCTTATAAGAGTAGTATTCCAGTTCGCGGGTTGATATGTGTGATCAGTGCTTGAGACTGTGGCCGCAACGGAAGAATCATGTGAGATTCTTGGGTTAGCACGATTCATGACGCTATCAACATTATAAATTTGACTATATGGGTAGACATTTTCCATACCCTAGGTCAAACGGTGGGGATACAGTGAGGCGAATGACCGTATCATATGTAAATCGCATACATAATGGGTATATATCTTTCCTTCTCATTTGGGGGCCTTGGGATGTTGCTAGATGTCAACCTTGGTCATTGAAATCAAACGACCATAAGATCGGAGGATAATTTATGTTCGATTAAATTATCACGATTCATTTCATGTCCAACTTGAGGGGAACCCAAAAGGTCACAAACAACAAAGTCGAAATCAATGGTTAACACTGCACAGTACAAATTTAATAGCATATATGATTGATGTAGGAATTGTTCATAAATGGTTCAATGTGTTTAATTATTTAATAGATCATTTATAAGGATCCATATTAGGGATTAGTGAATGACGATAAGGGCACTTTGGGAATTGGAATAAATAAATAAATAAATAAAACAAACGTGAATAGTAATATGAATAGTATCATGAATAGTATTTTTTTTTGTTATTTGTTTTGAATTCCAATTCGGCCCAAACTGTTATTAGGGTTTTATAATATAATTAAACTACTAAATTAAGATCCAATGGCTAAGATTAAATTAGTATTTATCCCACATCAGATTCTTAATTAATTTTATTGTCTTTGGAGCACCTATATAAACCCAATGAATTCTTTACAACTTTTTGCACCAAACCTTTCATATATTAGGTTTATATAAGTGAGCAACTCTAAATTTTAAGAGTAAGCCACTGATTTTGAGGATCCTTAAGTCTAATTGACTACAGGAACCTCGAGTTAAAAGTTTTGAGATATTTGCCTAGGTTAGCACCAAGGGCAAAATACCCGTGCACTCAAGGCGTAGTCTTGTCGTTGAGTTTTGGCTTTGGTGTTTGCATCTTTGGAGGCCACACACTTGGGTGGCTCTTTGGAATGTGGAAGAGCTTGCTGAGTTCGAGAAAAGCTTGTAGATTGGAGGGAGGACTGGAGGAGTCTTCGGTTCAAGTAAGTCTTTTGCTTTCTTTATTTTAATTAGAGTTCTTATGATAGTTAGCATGTTTAGGTTTATGTTCTTTGCATATTTTATGAGTTTTTATGCTTAGAATATATAGCAACTTGCCTAGGCTTGTAGAATAATAAAAAAAAATGGGTCTTGGGCAAAGGGATAGCGGCATCATAATTTAATTTATTTATTTTTCCGTTGCGCACTCGCGGCCGCTTCCCAATAGTGGTATCAGAGCGCCGTTTTTATTTTGATTAGTTCTCTCTCATTTGAACTCGAAATTGGGTGTGTAAAAGCTCGTTGGAAAGCTAAAACCCTGATCTTAATTTAAGGCACAAATTTTGCATGATTTGGTTAAGATTTGAATTGTGAAATTGCATTTAAAGTTCACGCATCAGTAAAAAAACATGAATAGTAAATTTATTTGAATAAAATAAAATGCAATATCATAATTAAATATTAATCAAAGTTATTTAATGCCTAAAATAATTCCAACATATTAAAACTCATATGCTTGATGATTCTATGTATGATTAGAATTGGCATGATTATTTTAGGGTGTAAGCATCTAGAGACTTTCTAAGGAAATAGAGTGTATTGCCGATCCCTTAGCTAAGTAATTATTCCGTGATGAACTTAGAGATTTATTACCTTTAAGGCTAATAAATATAAATCACTTGTTTATAATAAAATACATTATAAAAGATACAAGTGGGGTGAGACCAAGGCATTAATAAAACTTTCCAAACTAAAGTTAATTTAACCAAATGTATTACTAGAGTTAGATAATGATTTGGTGTCTTCCTTCACTCACTACCTTTTTATAGCAAAAAGGAAAAGCTGTGAAGACATCTAGATAATCATTTACTCAAAGCTTACCTTAAAGCATATTTAAAGTGTTGGACTAATTTGGAGGATCTATTGTTTATCATGTCACCAAGGCAATTAGAGCCTAAGAGGTAAGGGTATTTAAGAGAGTTCGCTCCACCCTCCCTCTGGGGAATTTTCAATAAAGGAATCCATTTGACAGTTATTCACTTAAAATTGTTAAAATCCTCAATAATAATTTAAGTCTAAAATTTGCCTCCCATTTTAAAGTATAGACCCAAAGGGCTTAAACCGTATTGGCAGGACTAGGCTTTACCAGACTGACCAATACCAATTATCCCTAAATCATACTATTGATAATGGTTTGACTTTTCTGAGTCATAAGACGCAGTGACCCTTAGGCGTTGTCTTATAACTTAGTGGCAAATATTGGGTGTCCACGAGGACTAGCATAAGCTATGGCATGTTTGATTGCCCAACCCAATGATCAAGGAATTGTGATTTATATCATAAATTGGTAGGGAACCTACTAATTATCATATTTTATAACGACCGTCCCTAGTCGGAGTTATGAAATGATGATAATGGGATCCTTGCCCACAAGAATTCCATCATATTGGGGTTGATGCGATGAAATCATGTTATTATGAAACATTAATGAAAACATATTCCTTATTTTAACATTCTCTCTTAACAGGTGGGTTAAAATATTTCACAAACATTCAAATGGCAAATAGAGTATCACTTCGTTCCATTCTTGATGAGCATAAGCTCAAATGGGACAACTACAATGACTGGTTTAGAAACCTTAAAATTGTCTTACGACAAGAAAATATTTTCTATGTTTTTGAAAGGCCATTTCCCCTGAACCCGTAGAAGATGCTGACCAAAATATATTTGATGCTTGGAAGAAACACGTCGATGATGATGAGCAAGCAGTTTGCATAATGCTTGGCTCTATGTCGGACGAACTTCAGAAAGCTCACGAAGATATGATGCTCAAACCATAATCTTTCACTTGAAGGAGTTATATGCAACTTCCGTTCATACCGTGAGATTCCAAGTGTTATGTGGCTTATTCCAAACAAGGTATAAGGAAGGATCTGTTAGTGGACATGTGCTTAAGATGATTGGACACATTGAAAAATTTGCCAACCTCGGGTTCATCATGGATCATGAGATAGGTCACTATCTAATTCTTCAGTCTTTACCAAAAGACTTCTCTAACTTTACTATGCAGTTTCATCTGTCTAATAAAGAAGCTACTTTAGCAGAATTACATAATCTGATAAAGCAAGCAGAGAAGGACTTGAAACCAAAGCTTAAAACCTCTGTCATGCTTACGGGTACGGACCTGAGACCACGAGGCCCAAAGAAAAATAAGGGCCAGGCCAAGTCTCCAGATCACCTAAAGCCTAATGGTAAGGTGGAGAAGGAAAAAGGAAAGAGGAAATGTTTCTTTTATGGGAAGAAAGGTCATTGGAAGAAAGTCTGCAGATCCTTGAAAGCCAAGGAAGCTAGGGAAGCCCAAGAGGCCAAGAAGCCCAATGCTTCAGGTATGTTGTATATGATTGAACTATATTCTGAAAACTCTGAACCTTCTAATTGGGTGCTTGACACCGGTTGTGGGACTCACTTGTGTAACAATGTGCAGGGCCTGAGAAACAGTATGAGGCTCCATCATGGGGAGGTTGACTTACGCATGGGTAATGGAACAAAACTGGCTGCATTATGCGTGGGGACTTATTAATTAGTTTTTCTGAATGGTTTAGTTTTAGACTTAGAAGATTGTCTTTATGTACATTCTCTAGTAAATAACATTATTTTAATTTGTTCTTTATGTAATAAAGGCTTTTCATGCCTAATAAGTTGTAATGAATGTTCTATTTATTTCAATGAAATAAAATATGGAGATGATATTTTGAATAATGGTATCTATGTCTTACAAACTAACAAAGAATGTTCAACCTCTAATATATACAACGTTAACTCGAATAATCTCAATGAATCACTTTTATGGCACAGTCGCTTATGTCATATCAATGAAACAAGATTAACTAAGCTACATAAGGATGGGTATTTCAGACCCTTCAAATATGAACCTTATGGAATTTGTGAGTCTTGTTTACTTGGTAAAATTACCAAATTACCCTTCAAAGGTAAAAGACAGCGTACAACAGAGACATTAGAACTCATACACTCTGATGTATGCAGACCAATGTCAGTCACCGCTAGAGGTGGATTCTCCTACTTCATTACCTTTATCGATGATCACTCACGATATGGGTATGTGTACCTTATGCGGTACAAATCTGAAGCCTTTGAGAAATTCAAAGACTTCAAAATTGAAGTAGAAAATCAACTTAATAAAAGTATTAAGTCAATAAGGCCTGACCGAGGTTGTGAATACTTAAGCAACGAATTTCAAAATTACTTGAGAGAAAATGACATTGTTTTCCAGTGGATAAGGGATAAAACCCATAGGATGCAAATGGATTTACAAGCATAAAACTGATGCAGAAGGCAACATCCAAACCTATAATGCTAGGTTGGTGACGAAAGGTTATAGAAAAATCCAAGGAATTGACTATGACGAAACCTTCTCACCTGTTGCAATGATAAAGTCCATTCGAATTTTACTGGCACTAGCTGCACACTTTGATTATGAGATTTGGCAGATGGATGTCAAAACAACTTTCCTTAATGGGAACCCCGTAGAAGAAGTCTATATGACACAACATGAGGGGTTTGCATCTAATGATGATCATAATAAAGTGTGCAAGCTTAAACGATCCATTTTTGACTCAAGCAAGCCTCCAGAAGTTGGAATATACGATTTGATGAGACAATCAAAGAATTTGACTTCATCAAAAATTTAGATGAGCCTTGTGTTTACAGGAAAAGTAGTGGAGTGATGTTGTATTTCTTGTATTATGTCGATGACATATTAATCATTGGGAATGATATTCCCATGATGCAAGCAACCAAGCAATGGTTATCTCAGAATTTCTCCATGAAAGATTTGGGAGAAGCAGCCTACATCCTCGGCATTAAGATCTACCGTAATAGATCTAAGAGGTTGTTAGGACTTTCTCAATCTACATAGATAGATACTGTTTTGAAAAAATTCAAAATGGAAGATTCCAAGCAATGTACTCAGGCGATTTCATCTCATCAGGGGAGATTGTTGAGAGAAAAGAAGTTATAATAGAGAAAATACCCACAGAAGATAATCTTGCAAATTCTCTGACTAAAGGGTTGACTAAACAAAAGCATGATGGCACACCCAAGAGTATGGTGTCCAGATTCATATTAGTTGGCTATAGTACAAGTGGGAGATTGTTAGGGAATATACCCTATACCCAACTTGTGGATGGGCTATATGTACATGTATTGAAATATTTTCATTAATTAATAAAATGACAATCTTTATTATACGGGTCTTACATAAATTATATGAATCATCAAACACTGTAATAAGGCCTTGGAGTAATAAGATGATGGCTTCCATGCCTTATGAGAATCATTACTCTCAAACGTTCCTAGTCATAGTTTTGTTAATAATCTGGGCGTTCACAAAGCGGAGAGACTAGCATGATGAATGATGATCTGCCATTAACTGGGGTAGCCGATCTCATAGGCTACTAGCGGAGATCCGTCCGCTTGGTGTATCACATGGATGCATGAGTTACTCGTGTCCATCGACCTGACCGCCGAAATTTTTCACATGGAGTGTTTATCTCATGTGTCTGTGAGAAGTTTCATCTATCGATTGTATGACTAGTCCTTAGACTTGAGGTCTTTAAAATCTTATGTGTGGATCAAATGACGTTGACATTCTCCTTCCCCAGTTAAAAGATGCGGACATAGGGTATGATTGGGTCATTTGTTGAAACACATGAAGTTTGTAAAGGTACAACAGAGAATCGCCACTCTATCGGATAATATTTTCTTAAAGAGTAGTATTCCAGTTCGCGGGTTGATATATGTGATCAGTGCTTGAGACTGTGGCTGCAGCGGAAGAATCATGTGAGATTCTTGGGTTAGCATGATTCATGACACTATCAACATCATACCTTTGACTATATGGGTAGACACTTTCCATACCCTAGGTCAAACGGTGGGGATACAGTGAGGCGATGGACTGTATCATATGTAAATCGCATATATAATGGGTATATCTTTCCTTCTCATTTGGGGGCTTGGCATGTTGCTAGATGTCAACCTTGGTCATTGAAATCGAACGACCATCTGATCGAAGGATAATTTATGTTCGATTAAAATATCACGATTCATTTCATGTCCAACTTGAGGGGAACCCAAAAGGTCACACATAACAAAGTCGAAATAAATGGTTAATAGTGCACAGTACAAATTTAACAGCATATATGATTGCTTTAGGAATTGTTCATAATTGGTTCAATGTTGTTTAATTATTGAACAGATCATTTATGACGTTCCATAGTGGCTTAGGGATTGGTGAATGATGATTGGGGCACTTTGGGAATTGGAATAAATGAATAATAATAAAAAAAAAAAACAAACGTGAATAGTAACATGAATAGTAATGTGAATAGTAATTTTTTTTTATTTGTTATTGTTTTGAATTCCAATTCGGCCGAAACTCTTATTAGGGTTTATAATCTCATTAAACCACTAAATTAAGATCCAATGGCTAAGATTAAATAGCATTTATCCCACATCAGATTCTTAATTAATTTTGATGTCTTTGGAGCACCTATATAAACCCAATGAATTCTTTACAAATTTTTGCACCAAACCTTTCATATCTTGGGTTTATATAAGTGAGCAACTCTAAATTTTAAGAGTAAGCCACTGATTTTGAGATCCTTAAGTCTAATTGACTAGAGGAACCACGAGTTAAAAGTTTTGAGGTATTTTCCTAGGTTAGCACCAAGGGCAAAATACCCGTGCACTCAAGGCATAGTCTTGCAGTTGAGTTTTGGATTTGGTGTGTGCATCTTTGGAGGCCACACACTTGGGTGGCTCTTTGGAACATGGAAGAGCTTACTGAGTTCGAGAAAGCTTGTAGATTGGAGGGAGGACTGGAGGAGTCTTCGGTTCAAGTAAGTCTTTTTCTTTCTTAATTTTAATTAGAGTTCTTATGATAGTTAGCATGTTTAGGTTTATGTTCTTTGCATATTTTATGAGTTTTTATGCTTATAATATATAGCAACTTGCCTAGGCTTGTAGAATAATAAAAACAAATCGATCTTGGGTAAAGAGATAGCGGCATCATAATTTAATTTATTTATTTTTCCGCTGCGCACTCGCGGCCGCTTCCCAACAGTGGTATCAGAGCACCATTTTTATTTTGATTAGTTCTCTATCATTTGAACTCGAAATTGGGTGTGTAAAAGCTCGTTGGAAAGCTAACACCCTGAACGTAATTTTAGGCACAAGTTTTGAATGATTTGGTTAATATTTGAATTGTTAAATTGCATTTAAAGTTCACGCATTTGTAAAAAAATGTGAATAGTAAATTTATTTGAATAAAATAAAATGCAATATCATAATTAAATACTAATCAAAGTTTTTAATGCCTAAAATAATTCCAACATATTAAAACTTATATGCTTGATGATTCAATGTATGATTAGAATTGGCATGATTATTTTAGGGTGCAAGCATCTAGAGACTTTCTAAGGAAATAGAGAGTGTATTGCTTATCCCTTAGTTAAATAATTATTCCTTGATGAACTTAGAGATTTATTACCTTTAAGGCTAATAAATATAAATCACTTGTTTATAATAAAAGACATTATAAAAGATACAAGTGGGGTGGGACCAAGGCGTTAATAAAACTTTCCAAACTAAAGTTAATTTAACCAAAGGTATTACTAGAGTTAGATAATGATTTGGTGTCTTCCTTCACTCACTACCTTTTTATAGCCAAAAGGAAAAGCTGTGAAGACATCTAGATAATCATTTACTCAAAGCTTACCTTAAAGCATATTTAAAGTGTTGAACTAATTTGGAGGATCTATTATTTATTCCTCTCACCAAGGCAATAAGAGCCTAAGAGGTAAGGGTATTTAAGAGAGTTCGCTCCACCCTCCCTTTGGGGAATTTTCAATGGAGGAATCCATTTGACAGTAATTCACTTAAACTTGCTAAAATCCTCAATAATAATTTAAGTCTAAAATTTACCTCCCATTGTAAAGTATAGACCTAAAGGGCTTAAACCGTATTGGCAGGACTAGGCTTTACCAGACTGACCAAAACCAATTTGTCCCTAAATCGTACTATTGTCAATGGTTTGACTTTCTGAGTCATAAGACGCAGCGACCCTTAGGCGTGGTCTTATAACTTAGTGGAAAATATTGGGTGTCCACGAGGACTAGCATAAGTTATGGCATATTTGATTGGCCAACCCAATGATCAAGGAATTGTGATTTATATCATAAATTGGTTGGGAACCTACCTAATTATCGTATTTTATAACGACCGGCCCTAGTCAAAGTTATGAAATGATGATAATGGGATCCTTGCCCATAATAAATCCATCATATTGGGGTTGATGCGATTTGCTTAAAATTTTAAAACAATTGAGTGGGAGCAACCTCATAATATTAAAAGCCCATGTTATTATGAAACATTAATGAAAACATATTCCTAATTTTAACATTCTCTCTTAACAGGTGGGTTAAAATATTTCAGAAACATTCAAATGGCAAACAGAGTATCACTTCGTTCCATCCTTGATGAGCATAAGCTCAAAGGGGACAACTATAATGACTGGTTTAGAAACCTTAAAATTGTCTTACGATAAGAAAATATTTTCTATGTTCTTGAAAGATTATTTCCCCCTGAACCCGCAGAAGATGCTGACCAAAATACATTTGATGCTTGGAAGAAACACGTCGATGATGATGAGCAAGCATTTTGTATAATGTTTGGCTCTATGTCGGAGGAACTTCAGAAAGATCACGAAGATATGGATGCTCAAACCATCATCTTTCACTTGAAAGAGTTAGATGCAACTTCCGTTCATACCGTAAGATTCCAAGTGTCATGTGCCTTATTCCAAACAAGGTATAAGGAAGGATCTGTTAGTGGACATGTGCTTAAGATGATTGGCCAAATTGAAAAATTGGCAAACCTCGGGTTCATCATGGATCATGAGATAGGTCACGATCTAATTCTTCAGTCCTTACCAAAAGACTTCTCTAACTTTATTATGCAGTTTCATCTGTCTAATAAAGAAGCTACTTTAGCAGAATTGCACAATTTGATAAAGCAAGCAGAGAAGGACTTGAAACCAGAGCTTAAAACCTCCGTCATGCTTACGAGTACGGACCTGATGTCATGAAGCCCAAAGAAAAATAAGGGCAATGCCAAGGCTCCAGATCACCTAAAGCCCAATGGTAAGGTGGAGAAGAAAAAAGGAAAGGGGAAATGTTTTTTTTGTGGAAAGAAGGGTCATTGGAAGAAAGACTGCAGATTCTTGAAAGCCAAGGAAGCTAAAGAAGCCCAAGAGGCCAAGAAGCCCAATGCTTCAGGTATGTTGTATATGATTGAACTATATTCAGAAAACTCTAAACCTTCTACTTGGGTGCTTGACACCGGTTGTGGGACTCACTTGTGTAACAATGTGCATGGCCTGAGAAACAGTAGGAGACTCCGTCATGGGGAGGTTGACTTACGCATGGGTAATGGAGCAAAACTAGCTGCATTGTGCGTGGGGACTTATTCATTAGTTTTGCCGAATGGTTTAGTTTTAGACTTAGAAGATTTTATTTATGTACATTCTCTAGTAAAGAACATCATTTCATTTTCTTCTTTATGTAATAAAGGCTTTTCATGCCTAATAAGTTGTAATGAATGTTCTATTTATTTCAATGGAATAAAATATGGAGTTGGTATTTTGAATAATGGTATCTATGTCTTACAAACTAACAAAGAATGTTCAACCTCAATTATATACAATGTTAACTCGAATAATCTTAATGAATCACTTCTATGACACAGTCGCTTAGGTCATATCAATGAAACAAGATTAACTAAGCTACATAAGGATGGGTATTTCAGACCCTTTAAATATGAACCTTATGACTAAATTACGCTTCAAAGGTAAATGACAACGTGCAATGGAGACATTAGAACTCATACACTCTAATGTATATTGACCAATGTTAGTCACCGCTAGAGGCAGATTCTCCTACTTTATTACCTTTATCGATGATCACTCGCGATATGGGTATGTGTACCTTATGCGGTACAAATCTGAAGCCTTTGAGAAATTCAAAGACTTCAAAACTGAAGTAGAGAACCAACTTAATAAAAGTATTAAGTCAATAAGGCCTGACCGAGGTGGTGAATACTTAAGCAACGAATTTCAAAATTACTTGAGAGAAAATGACATTGTTTTCCAGTGGATTCCTCTGGGAACTCCACATCATAATGGGGTCTCCGAAATGAGAAATCAGACATGATTAGATATGGTTTGATCAATGATTCCAGACACGAATCTACCTCTTTCATTTTGGGGTCTTGCTTTAGAAACTGCAACACTACTACTAAACAAAGTTCCTTCTAAGACTGTTAGTCAAACACCATATGAGTTATGGTCTGGGAAACGTCCTAGTCTTAGTTATCTAAGAGTTTGGGGATGTGACGCATATGTTAAGCTCACACAAACTAACAAATTGGATGATAGGGCAATTAAATGTAAGTTTCTAGGATATGCCTTGAACTCAAGAGCATACGTGTTCTACGTCCCAAATGAAAAAAGTACATTTGTCTCACGAAATGCTAAATTTCTAGAGAATGAATTCCTTCTCAAGAAATATAATGGGAGTACACTTGACCTCGATGAGGTACGAGAAGAACAAACTAACATAAACTAAGCCTCAGGCCCCTAAAAAGGGCAGCGACGGAACAACCATAAGGTTATAAACTTAGAAGTCTGGTAGGGAAAGATATGAGCCTGAAAGATATGGTTTTCATATTGATGAGGAACATGACCAGGTCATTGATATTGATTATCCCACCAGTTATGACGAAGTAATACGTGACATTGATTCAATCAAGTGGCTTGAGGCCATGAAATCCGAAATAGACTATATGTATCATAATCAAGTTTGGGACTTGGTGGATGCACCTGAAGGGATAAAACCCATAGGCTGCAAATGGATTTACAAGCGTAAAACTGATGCAGAAGGCAACATCCAAACCTATAAGGCTAGGTTGGTGGCGAAAGGTTATAGACAAATCCAAGGAATTGACTATGGCGAAATCTGCTCGCTGCTGCAATGAAAAAGTCCATTCGAATTTTACTGGCACTAACTGCACACTTTGATTATGAGATTTGGCAGATGGATGTGAAAACAACTTTCCTTACTGGGAACCTCGTAGAGGAAGGCTATATGACACAACCTGAGGGTTTGCATCTAAGGATGATCATAATAATGTGTGCAAGCTTAAATGATCTATTTATGGACTCAAGCAAGCCTCTAGAAGTTGGAATATACGATTTGATGAGACAATAAAAGAATTTGACTTCATCAAAAATGTAGACGAGCCTTGTGTTTACAGGAAAAGTAATGGGAGTGTTGTTGTATTTCTTGTATTATATGTCGATGACATATTAATCATCGGGAATGATATTCCCATGATACAAGCCACCAAGCAATGGTTATCTCAGAATTTCTCCATGAAAGATTTGGGAGAAGCCGCCTACATCCTCGGCATTAAGATCTACCGTGATAGATCTAAGAGGTTGTTAGGACCTTCTCAATCTACATACATAGATAAAGTTTTGAAAAGATTCAAAATGGAAGATTCCAAAAGAGGTAATTTACCTATTTGTCATGGAATCAAATTATCTACGAAGCAATGTCCACATACTCCTTCAGATAGAGATGGTATGAGTAGGATCCCTTATGCTTCAGCAATATGATCGATCATGTACGCCATGCTATGTACAAAACCTGATGTCTCTTATGGTCTTAGCATAACAAGCAGGTATCAGGAAAATCCTGGTGAGCAACACTGGGCAGCTGTCAAAACAATCCTTAAGTATCTGAGAAGAACTAAGGATGTGTTCTTGACATACGGAGATTGTTCTGATATGAAAGTCATTGGTTACTGTGATGCGATCTTTCAGACAGATAGGGATGATAGCAGATTGAAAACAGGATATCTGTTTACTTTGAATGACGGAGCATTCAGTTGGAAAAGCTCAAAGCAGTCAACTACAACGGACTCCGCCACTGAAGCCGAGTATATTGCAGCATTTGAGGCAGCTAAAGAAGCAGTCTGGATAAAGAAGTTCATCACGGATCAGGAAGTGCTTCCCGTTCAAGAATGGTGTCACGATGTATTATAACAACACGAGCGTCATTTCTCAATCAAATGAACCAATGTCCCACCAGAAATCCAAGCATGCACTCAGGCGATTTCATCTCATCATGGAGATTGTTGAGAGAAAAGAAGTTATTATAGAGAAAATACCCATAGAAGATAATCTTGCAGATTCTCTGACTAAAAGGCTGACTCAAAAAAAGCATGATAGGCACACCTATGAGTATGATGTCCAGATTCATACTAGTTGGCTATAGTCCAAGTGGGAGATTGTTAGGGATTTTCTCTATACCCAACTTGTGGATGGGCTATATGCACATGTATCTGCAATATTTTCATTAATTAATAAAATGGCAATCTTTATTATACGTGTCTTAGATAAATTATATGAATCATCAAACACTGTAATAAAGCCCTTGGAGTATGATGGCATCCACGCCTTATGAGAATCATTACTCTGAAACGTTCCTAGTCATAGTTTTGTGAATAATTTAGGCGTTCACAAAGCGGAGAGACTAGCATGATGATATGATTCGCCCTTAAGTGGTAATATGATCCGCCCTTAAGTGGGGTAGCCGATCTCATAGGCTACTAGCGGAGATCCGTCCGCGTGGTGTATCACATGGATGCATGAGTTGCTCGTGTCCATCGAACTGACCGCCGTTTTCACATGGAGTGTTTATCTCATATGTCTGCGAGAACTTTCATCTATCTATTGTATGACTAGTCCTTATACTTGAGGTCTTTACAATCTTATGTGTGGATCAAATGACTTTGACATTCTCCTTCCTGTACGACACAGAAATCGACGATGCTGTTATAGGCTCGCGACCTAGTCGGGAGTACGGAATAGCCCACGGGGAACTAAACCGGAGAATAATGGAGTCGCCACCCAATGTGAACTGGGAAAATGATTTAAGGCTGCACTCACCCCTCGCAAGGGAAGACCTCAAACCATTGGGTTCAGAATGGTCCCTTAATTATGCCACTTGTAATGAAAACATTTGTGCAATAATTTAACCAAGTCTACGCAACCTACGTATACGAGAATGACCTACATCTGAGTGTGCATACAACCTATATCTAATTTCGCAAGCATAAAAGTAAAACCTATATCTAAGTTTGCATGCATAAAAGTAAGTCGGCCTCACGGTAAACACGCAATCACATGAACGTATTAAATCGACAAACATAGCAATATGAATAAATAATAATCTAAACATGAACATAGAAGAGACATAATTAAGTTCCTAATGCGAAAGAAATAACTAAATCATGCTTGGGAATAATCAACTAAATCATGAATAAAAAAAAACATACTAAGCAACTTAATCATGCATAAAAGTATTATATTATTTCTAATAAACAACGAATAAACACAAACTTGGATGAAACGAAATAGGTGTGTCTCTCAAGTGGTACGTGGCATTGTATCCCGAGTGCAGACCGCACTACCGTCCATTCGGATTCGGCTACGGAATTTACGTCTCGGTTTCCATCCGATATACCGTAAGAGATAATACATATTCCATTCATTCCCATGGCCATAGCATACATTAACCAACAATACTAATGCAAAGAAACATTAATAAATAACAGAAAAAGAACGAGAATAAATAAAAGGGTGCCCTCAGGTCTAACCTCTTAAGTCGTCTCTTGGAAGTGCGTTACGCGGTTGTCGGAAGGGTTGATGCTCCGCGGCTTTTCCAATTTACTGGTTCGTTGTTTTCCTTCGTTGCTTCACTGTTTTGGGCTGTTGTTTGCTCACTATTTGGGCAGTGTTTCAGGGTAGAATTTTGGTGGTTTAAGGCAGCTTTACTGGGGCTGGTTTTGGTGTTTTTTAGTGCTGGTTTCGGGGACTATTTTGGGGCAGTTTGAGGGTTGTTTTGCCACGGTTTAGGGGATGTTTCTCGGTAATGGGCTGCTGGTTGGGTCGGTTATTGAGGGGAAGTTTTGGTGGCTTCTTTGGGGTCTGTTTGGATCGGTTATTGAGGGCCTGTGAGTGAGGGCTACTCGCTGATAATTCGACTTGTTAGTGTGAGGTGGCTTAGGTTTGTTTGGTCGGCAGGTGTGGCTTGTGTGTTTACTTAAGTGCTAAGTTTTTTGTTGTTTCGTAAGTTGATGAGAGGATAGAGACTGTATGCATGAGGAACGTGGAGAGAGAGTACGTCTGTTTGTGGCTCGGCTGAGGGTTACGTGGATAGTGCTTGAGAGGTGTGAGTGTCAAGGCTTTATTTGGTGGTTAGGTGTGGTCTTCTCGTGAGTCAGTATGGTTGCTGTGAGATCTTAGAGTAAAGAGAGAGAAGATGGTCTTTGCTAATTGTGAGTGGAACGAGAAGGGTTTATTCTTTTTGGTTTGTTCCAGCCGAGAGAAGATGGGGGATGGAGGCGTGTGTTTTTTATTTGTTAGTGGAAGGGCTGTGCGTGGTTAGTGAAGGGGTGTGTGCGTTGAAGGAGAGGCATGGTGTTTAGGGTTTGTGTTAGAGTCGTGGGGATGCTGTTTGAGAGAAGAGAGAAAAGAGGGGGCAGTTAGGCGAGAGACATGGATGAGCTCAGGTGTAGGCACTGCATTTTTGCATATAAGCCCGATGATGAGTCTCGTATGGAGACACTACCTCTTTAGTTGTGAAAGCCGCGGGAAATGGACGTTGGAAGGGTAAAGTTGGAAATTAGCATTTTGTCAGATTTAACTCGCTTGTTTCGCTTCGGGTTCGCTTGTTGGACCTCTATTTTTAAACACTTCAAGCCCAATCCAAAATAATTAAAACATTTAAAATGCATGTCACAAATTAAATTAAAACCAATTAAATTAAACTTAAATTAAATTAAATTAAATTAAAACACATGTCACAAATTAAATTCCTTTCCCAAATTAAAAGATTCAAATTAAATTCCATAAATAACATTCCTAATTAAAATAAATCACATTACTAATTTCATTAAATCACCTACCAATTTTAATAAATCATATCCTTAATTAAAAAGAATAAATCAAATCAATTCCCCTAATTAAAGATTTTCCCTATCACATAATAATTAAAAATATCTCCCAATTAATACACAAATTCTATTCCTTCTCCAACAAGGTAAACCCCCTCTTTTGGTCTATAAAATGAACCTTTAACCAATACATTCAACCCTAGCTCATTCACACATAATTCACACAAGAAATAAGACAGCTCACCCACTTCACACCTCAACTCACGCACGTTGCACCCACTTCACGCCTCAACACACGTAACCCTAGCCTTCACTTACGCACAAAACAACCCTAATCACACCACGTAGAGCCCCTCACATTGCCCTAGCTTCACGCACCTTAACCACCTTCATCACTCAGCACCCTCATTCCCAGCAAGCCACTGCCTCCTTCATAAGCCACGCAGCATACACGTTATAAACCCATTCAACAGGACACCTTCACGCTTCGACCTTCCTCCACTCACATACAAAAATATGAAACCCTAAAATAGCTTATCACCTCTCTCTGGACGCAACCCCTCTCTTTTATTCTATCAGCTCTCGGTACCTCCCATATAACCCTCATCACCGACCCCTTCAAAACCAGATCAACAGACCCCTCGAACACTCAGCAACCTCACCCCTAACCAGCCCCCATTAACTCATCAACTGCCCTTCAAACATCCTCGTTAACTGCCCAGTTCACGCACAACACTGCCCTTCAACAAGCACCACAAATAACCCTCGAAACCAAAACTGCATAAAAAATTGCCCAGAATTCCCCTTAAATATCACCAAAACTGCAGCCCCTTTACCCCTCCAAAACCTTAAAATAGTCCACCATTTACCGTAAACCAGTAAGCCTAAGACCGCAACCAGAAAAACCGCAAAATGGAATGAAAACAGCAGCCCAAACGGTGAAACAGCGAGGAAAAACATTGGATTAGTGAACCAGAAAAGTTGCGGAGCAACAACCCTTCAAACGGCCGTGTAACGCCCTTTCGTGAGACGACAAAAGAGGTTAGACCCGAGGGCACCTTTTTACTTTTTATCTTTCGTTTATTTCATTTTTTTTAAAATATTATCGCATGAGAGTCGTTTGTGGCATGATGTGATTGTTGGATAAGCGGAATATGTGTTCCCTTTTGTGGTATATAGGATGGAAACCCGGGCGTAAATTCCGTAGCCGAATCCGAATGGATGGTAGTGCAGTTTGTACTCAGGATACAACGCCATGTATCACTTAAGAGACACGTATTTCATCTCATCCAAACTTGTGTTTGAGCATGTTGTAGTTCGTAGGTTATTTACTTGTTATTAAAGCATGATTAGGTTGTTAGCATGTCATTTATCTTAAGCATGATTTAGTCGATAGAAATTTATTTCTTTATGCATGATTAGGTTGTTTTCACATTAGGGATTTAATTTATATATATGCTTAGATTCCTATTTATTTTCCGCATTAGATAATTGAGCATGCTCATGCGATGGTTGTATGTTATTGCGTGTTTGCCATTATGACAACTTACTTTGAAGTATGCGAACTTAGATATAGGTTCTCATTGTTATTATTATGCATGCGGACTTAGGCGTAGATTACCCTTGAGCATGAATGTTGAATAGATTCGGTTAGTTTATTGCATAAATCATATCATCACAAGTGACATAAGTAAGGGATCATTCCGAACCCAACGATTTGAGGTCTTACCTTGCGAGGGGTGAGTGCGGCCTTAAATCTTTGTCCCGGTTCACACCGGGTGGCGACTCCATGTTATTTCGTACTCCCAACTAGGCCGCGAGCATAGAACAGCGTCGTCAAGTTCTGTTGTCTACATCAGGGTTATTTTCTTTTTGTTTTTTCGTGAGAATGAGCCAGGGGTCCTAAGGTTGGGTTTAGGCTTCTTTTTATAGGCAAGGGTTGGGGTTTACCTTGTATAGGTAGGGAAAGAATATTGTAATCATGGGGGGAATATTTAATTTGTGTATCATAATGAAATGATATCTTTAATTAGGGAGGTAATTTGTTTTAGTTAGGAAGATGATTATTGGGAATTGATTTTATTTCATTTATTTTAGGCATGTGATTTAATTTAATTAGGAATGTGATTTATGAGATTTGATTTGATTTATTTTATTTAGGAATGAGATTTGTTTTGATTTAATTGGATTTGATTTAATTTAATTTGATTTAATTTAATTTTTGACATGTGTTTTAAATGTTTTAATTATTATTGGATGTGATTTAATGGGCTTGGGCTAGGTGGGCGTGTGGCTTGGTGGTGTGTGGGCTTGGTGTGTGACTTGCAGGGGTTTGGGCTAATGATGTGTTTTAAAACAGAGGTCCAACAAGCGAACCCGAAGCTAAACAAGCGAATTAAATCCAACAAGGTGTTAATTTCTGAATCTTCCATTCCGACGTCTGTTTCCCGCGACTTCCACAATTTAAAGAGGTAGTGTCTCCATGTGCTACTCATCATCGGGACTTATATACAAAAATGCAGTGCCTACAATCTCCCCCACTTTGATGGGACTTGTGCAATGTGTGACAATGACAATCCTATCAAAGTTATGCTATGCATTTTTACTTACCTGGCTCGCCAGCTGCCACCTGAATTTCCTGCTGTTTCGAACTGAGTTGATCTGGTGGTCCATTTTCGAATTGTGAACCATTTTCGGAGCGCCATTTTCGGCATCCGTTGTGTGTGCTCCATTTTTGGAACGCCATTTTCGGCATCTGTTGTATGTGCTCCATTTTGGAGCGTCATTTTCGGCATCTGTTGTGTGTGCTTCATTTTGGAGCGCCATTTTCGGCATATGTCCTGTGTGCACCATTTTGGAGCGCCATTTTTGGCATCTGTGGTGTGTGCTCCATTTTGGAGCGCCATTTTCGGCATCTGTTGTGTGTTCTCCATTTTGGAGCATCATTTTCGGCATCTGTTGTGTGTGCTCCATTTTGGAGCGCCATTTTCGGCATCTGTGGTGTGTGCTCCATTTTGGAGCGCCATTTTCGGCATCTGTTGTATGTGTTCCATTTTGGAGCGCCATTTTCGGCATCTGTCGTGTGTGCCCCATTTTGGAGCGCCATTTTCGGCATCTGTTGTGTGTTCTCCATTTTGGAGCATCATTTTCGGCATCTGTTGTGTGTGCTCCATTTTGGAGCGCCATTTTCGGCATCTGTGGTGTGTGCTCCATTTTGGAGCGCCATTTTCGGCATCTGTCATGTGTGCCCCATTTTAGAGCGCCATTTTCTGCATCTGTTGTGTGTGCTCCATTTTGGAGCGCCATTTTCGGCATTTGTTGTGTGTGCTCTATTTTGGAGCGCCATTTTCGGTATCTGTTGTGTGTGCTCTATTTTGGAGGGCCATTTTCAGTATATGTTATGTGTGCTCCATTTTGGAGATCCATTTTCGACATCTGTTGTGTGTGCTCCATTTTAGAGCGCCATTTTCGGCATCTGTTGTGGTCCATTTTCGAACCGTGCTGTGCAAGAATGTGGCTCATTTTTGAACCGTTACTTGATAAGATGGTCTTTGCCGCTACAAACCTGCGAATACAAAATAAAAATTGCATGTATGTGATATGTATGCATGTATGCATGGATATGTTTCCTATTCCGATGTGTTAGGCTTTCCTTGTGCTCCTTGGTGCCATTTGCCTGCAAAAGTCTTTGGTCACCCCTGGGCCTGCTCATAGTTCCTTTCTGTTGATTCTCTCTTGGTGATTGCTCAGTTTCCTTTAGTCTCATTGCTCAAGTTCTCGATAAATCCCTTATTCGCGGGGTGGTTGACTAGTCGCCCCCAGACTCGATTTAGCTTTTTGCTCTTTGTTGCTTGCACTTGGCCAAAGTAGATCATGTGATGTGACGTTCCAAAACTACTGATGATCTGGGCCTCGACCCTTGGACTCATCCCCAAACCTGATACTGATGCTGATGTGGGCCTCAACCCTGGGACTCATCCTAAAACTGATACTGATGTGGGCCTCGCCCCCAAACTGATACTGATGTGGGCCTAGCCCCAGACTGATACTAATGCGGGCCTCGCCCCCAAACTGATACTGATGTGGGCCTCATCCCAGACTGATACTAATGTGGGCCTCGCCCTCAGACTAATACTGATGTTGGCCTCACCCTCAGACTGATACTCATGTGGGCCTCGCCCCCAAAGTGATACTGGTGTGGGCCTCGCCCCCAAACTGATACTGATGTGGACCTCGCCCCAGATAGATACTGATGTGGGCCTCGCCCCCAGACTGATACCGATGTGGGCCTCGCTCCCGACTGATACCAATGCGGGCCTCGCCCCCAAACTGATACTGATGTGGGCCTCATCCCAGACTGATACTAATGTGGGCCTCGCCCTCAGACTAATACTGATGTTGGCCTCACCCTCAGACTGATACTCATGTGGGCCTCGCCCCCAAACTGATACTGGTGTGGGCCTCGCCCCAAACTGATACTGATGTGGGCCTCGCCCCAGACTGATACTGATACGGGCCTCGCCCCCAAACTGATACTGATGTGGGCCTCGCCCTAGACTGATACTGATTTTTACCTCGCCCCCAGACTGATACCGATGTGGGCCTCGCCCCAGACTAATATTTATGCGGGCTTCGCCCCCACACTGATACTGATGTGGGCGTTGCCCCAGAATGATATTGATGTAGGCCTCGCCCCCAGACTGATACCGGTGTGGGCCTCGCCCTCAGACCGATACTGATGCGGGCCTCGCCCCCAAACTGATACTGATGTGGGCCTCGCCCCAGACTGATACTGATGTGGGCCTCGCCCTAGACTGATACTGATGTGGGCCCCGCCCCCAGATTGATACTGATTTCGACCTTGCCTCATGCTCAATTTTCAAGATTGATTTTGATGTGATGTCGCATATCAACATACTGTATTGCCTCTCACGAGATAGTCCTGATAGCTAAACATATTTTCGTCCTCAATGGATGCTTCGCGTCGAAACCAAAGAACCTTCAAAGTACTTAATATACTCAAATCCGACCGTTTGAGTGCGTGATCTGAAATAGACTCCTAGTGTGTGTGTGCCAAGGCTCTGTCGCGACTTAATTCTTAAGTAAGCCAACTCGATGATTTTGTCTTGGAGAATTGGATTGGTGGGTCTAACCAACCTAGATGTCTTGATCATACTCTGTGATTACTTCTTCGTACTCAACATGATATGGTTTTCTTCTTTCTTTCTTTCGTCTCTTTCTTTTTTTTTTTTCTTTTGAACTTTTTCTTTCTTTTTCTTTTCTTTTTTTTTTATTTCTTTCTCTTTTTCCGACACACCTACCCTTTAAGGTAGCATTTCTCCTCATGGTGGTCCTAATACTCGCCCATGGGTAGCTTCACACTTATCGGTTATAGGTGGTCTATTTTTTCTTTTTTTTTCTTTTCAGAGACTTTTCTTCATTTCGAACCATATCATATATCGTAGCATAAGTAAACCAGGATGGACATTAAAGCAAACGGTCATTCACTGATCCGCTATCTCTTCAACTAGTCATCTTGCCGACCACTCAGGCTTCCACTGCTAAGATCCTGTAATTAAGTGCTCGTGACTCTAGCCGAGATCAACTACTCAAAATATCGGAAGAGAGTACATCTCGTACTTATTGTTTCTAAGGTTTCACCCCAAAGTAAATAATTTCATCACCGGACTTATGCCTAACTATTAGGGACTAAAAAAAACAATTTTTTTCTTTTTTTTCTTTTTTTTCTTTTTTTTCTCTTTTTTTTTTAGCCCCCCAATGGTCTTTTTATCCTTGCCATAAAATTTTATGTTTCTCAGTTTCATATTCCCCGACGTCCATGTTTGCTAAACTCTTCTTGACAAATCTTTTTTTTTCTCTAACCCAACGGATATCTATGATGGATTTTAAGACACATGGTTAACATGATGCGTGTATGCATGAGATGCATGAAATGCGTGCGATGCATGAGATATAATATGCATGGGTTTATCAAAAGCATAAATGGGAAACTTTGATGAGATATATGAATATGGTTCATATGCGGGTTTATAGGAGAGTAGACAAAGGCTCCCATCGGCGAAGGATTGCCCACAACTAGGTCTCCCCACTCAAGGGTTCGAGCGACCGAGTGAGCGCACCTTTTTTATACACTAGGGTACGTGCCAACGAGTTATGGTGCGTGACTGACTGTCAAATGGATTTTCCGTTGTAGATTCCTATAGGGAGGGTATAGCGAACTTTCTTAAATACCCAAGCCTCTTAGGCTCTTATCGCCTTAGTGACAGGAATAAACAACAAGTCCTCCAAATTAGTCTGTCACAGTGAGCTACGGGTAAATGATTATCTAGGTGCCTTCACAACTTTTCCTTATAGAAATGTAGTGAATGAAGGAAGACGACAAACCATTACCTAGCCTTAATAATGCCTTTGATTAAACCCCTTCAACCCGCAGTAGACACAGTTGACTAAAACAAAAATCACAAACATTACAAGGCATTATTTTGGGGACGATTCTCTATCCCCAGTGGAGTCGCCAGAATGTAGGACACAGAAATCGGCGACGCTGTTCTAGGCTCGCGGCCTAGTTGGGAGTACGGAATAGCCCACGGGGAACTAAACCGGAGAATAATGGAGTCGCCACCCAGTGTGAACTGGGAAAAGGATTTAAGGCCGCACTCACCCCTCGCAAGGGAAGACCTCAAACCGTTGGGTTTGGAATGGTCCCTTACTTATGCCACTTGTAATGAAAATATTTGTGCAATAATTTAACCAAGTCTACCCAACCTACGTATACAAGAATGACCTACATCTGAGTGTGCAAACAACCTATATCTAATTTCGCAAGCATAAAAGTAAAACCTATATCTAAGTTTGCATGTATAAAAGTAAGTCGGCATAACGGCAAGCACGCTATCACATGAACGCATTAAATCGACAAACATAGCAATATGAAAAATTAATAATCTAAACATGAACGTATAAGAGACATAATTAAGTTCCTAATGCGAAAGAAATAACTAAATCATGCTTGGGAATAATCAACTAAATCATGAATAAAAAATAACATACTAAGCAACATAATCATGCATAAAAGTATTATACTATTTCTAATAAACAACTAATAAACACAAACTTGGATGAAACGAAATAGGTGTGTCTCTCAAGTGGTACGTGGCATTGTATCCCGAGTGCAGACCACACTACCATCCATTCGGATTCGGCTACGGAATTTACGTCTGGGTTTCCATCCGATATACCGCAAGAGATAACACATATTCCATTCATTCCCATGGCCATAGCATACATTAACCAACAATACTAATGCAAAGAAACATTAATAAATAACAGAAAAAGAACGGGAATAAATAAAAGGGTGCCCTCAGGTCTAACCTCTTAAGTCGTCTCTTGGAAGTGCGTTACGCGGTTGTCGAAAATGCTCCGCGGCTTTTCCGATTTACTGGTTCGTTGTTTTCCTTCGTTGCTTCACTTTTTTTCGGGCTGTTGTTTGCTCACTATTTCTGCGATATTTGGGCAGTGTTTCAGAGCAGAATTTTGGTGGTTTAAGGCAGCTTTACTGGGGCTGGTTTTGGTGTTTTTTAGTGTTGGTTTCGGGGACTGTTTTGGGGCAGTTTGAGGGCTGTTTTGTCTCGGTTTATGGGATGTTTCTCGGTAATGGGCTGGTGTTTGGGTCGGTTATTGAGGGGCAGTTTTGGTGGATTCTTTGGGCTCTATTTGGATCGGTTATTGAGAGGCTGTGAGTGAGGGCTGCTCGCTGATGATTCGACTTGTTTGTGTGAGGTGGCTTAGGTTTGTTTGGTCGGCAGGTGTGGATTGTGTGTTTACTATAGTGCTAAATTTTTTTTTGTTTCGTAAGTTGATGAGAGGATAGAGACTGTATGCATGAGGAACGTGGAGAGAGAGTGCGTCTGTTTGTGGCTCGGCTGAGGGTTACGTGGATAGTGCTTGAGAGGCGTGAGTGTCAAGGCTTTATTTGGTGTTTAGGTGTGGTCTTCTCGTGAGTCAGTATGGTTGCTGTGAGATCTTAGAGTAAAGAGAGAGAAGATGGTCTTTGCTAATTGTGAGTGGACCGAGAAGGGTTTATTCTTTTTGGTTTGTTCCAGCCGAGAGAAGATGGGGGATGGAGGCGTGTGTTTTTTATTTGTTAGTGGAAGGGCTGTGCGTGGTCAGTGAAGGGGTGTGTGCGTTGAAGGAGAGGCCTGGTGTTTAAGGTTTGTGTTAGAGGCGTGGGGATGCTGTTTGAGAGAAGAGAGAAAAGAGGGGGTAATTAGGCGAGAGACATGGATGAGCTCATGGTTATTTTCTTTTTGTTTTTTTTCGTGAGAATGAGCCAAAGGTCCTAAGGTTTGGTTTAGGCTTCTTTTTATAGGCAATGGTTGGGGTTTACCTTGTATAGGTAGGGAAAGAATATTTTAATTATGGGGGGAATATTTAATTTGTGTATCATAAGGAAATGATATCTTTAATTAGGGAGGTAATTTGTTTTAGTTAGGAAGATGATTATTGGGATTTGATTTGATTTCATTTAGTTTAGGCATGTGATTTAATTTAATTAGGAATGTGATTTATGAGATTTGATTTTATTTATTTAATTTAGGAATGAGATTTTTTTTGATTTAATTGGATTTGATTTAATTTAATTTGAATTAATTTAATTTTTGACATTTGTTTTAAATGTTTTAATTATTATTGGATGTGATTTAATGGGCTTGGACTAGGTGGGCGTGTGCCTTTGTGGTGGGTGGGCTTGGTGTGTGACTTGCGGGGGTTTGGGCTAAGTATGTGTTTTAAAACAGAGGTCCAACAAGCGAACCCGAAGCTAAACAAGCGAATTAAATCCAACAAGGTGTCAATTTCTAACTCTTCCCTTCCGACGTCTGTTTCCCGCGACTTCCATAATTTAAAGAGGTAGTGTCTCCATGTGAGACTCATCATCGGGACTTATATGCAAAAATGCAGTGCCTACACTTCCTCGGTTAAAAAGAGGCAGTCATAAGGGTATGATTGGGTCATTTGTTGAAACACATGAAGTTGGTAAAGATACAACAGAGAATTGCCACTCTCTCGGATAATATTTTCTTATAAGAGTATTATTCCAATTCCCGGGTTTATATGTGTGATCAGTGCTTGAGACTGTGGCCGCAGCAGAAGAATCATGTGAGATTCTTGGGTTACCACGATTCATGACAGTATCAACATCATACCTTTGACTATATGGGTAGACATTTTCCATACCCTAGGTCAAACAGTGGGGATACAGTGAGGCGATGGACCGTATCATATGTAAATCGCATACAGAATGGGTATATATCTTTCCTTCTCATTTGGGGGCCTTGGCATATTGCTAGATGTCAACCTTGGTCATTGAAATCGAACGACCATCTGATCGGAGGATAATTTATGATCGATTGAATTATCACGATTCATTTCATGTCCAACTTGAGGGGAACCCAAAAGGTCACACACAACAAAGTCGAAATCAATGGTTAATAGTGCACAGTACAAATTTAACAGCATATATGATTGTTGTAGGAATTGTTCATAAATGGTTTAATGTGTTTAATTATTGAACATATCATTTATGAGGTTCCATAGTGGCTTAGGGATTGGTGAATGACGATAGGGGCACTTTGGGAATTGGAATGAATAAATAAATAAATAAATAAAAAACAAACGTGAATAGTAATAAAAATAGTAAAAAAAATTTATTTGTTATTTGTTTTGAATTCCAATTCGGCCCAAACTCTTATTAGGGTTTTATAATCTCATTAAACGACTAAATTAAGATCCAATGGCTAAGATTAAATTAGCATTTATCCCACATCGAATTCTTAATTAGTTTTGAGGTATTTGCCTAGGTTAACACCAATGGCAAAATACATGTGTACTCAAGGCGTAGTCTTACCGTTGAGTTTTGGATTTGGTGTGTGCATCTTTAGAGGCCACACACTTGGGTGGCTCTTTGGAACGTGGAAAAGCTTGCTGAGTTCGAGAAAAGCTTGTAGATTGGAGGGAGGACTGGAGGAGTCTTCGGTTCAAGTAAGTCTTTTTCTTTCTTTATTTTAATTAGAGTTCTTATGATAGTTAGCATGTTTAGGTTTATGTTCTTTGCATATTTTATGAGTTCTTATGCTTAGAATATATAGTAACATGCATAGGCTTGTAGAATAATCAAAGAAAATGGGTCTTGGGCAAAGGGATAGCGGCATTATAATTTAATTTATTTATTTTTCTGCTGCGCACTCGCGGCCGCTTCCCAACATACACAACGATCAAATGTATAATCTTATTTAAGTGATATACTAAGAATTCACACGTTGTTATAGTGGACGGTAGTACCAAATAACACAAGTCCTTGAATTTACGACTAAGGTTTCTTATAATAAATGAATAAAGGAATATTCCTAGAGGACGAGGGGGGTCCGGAGTAACCATTTAAATCCCTGCCCATTTAGGCTCTTATCATTTTTCACAGAATATCTTTTAAACACTTTCTCAATAGAATATCTTAGACATTCAAACTTAGTATTACACTTCAATTTAAAATATAATAATAGATATATGTATATTTGTATATATGTATATATGTATAATTCAATCAAGCTTGGACGGAATTACTTGTGTAAGGTTAAACTTTTAATTCTCAACCAAGTATGCAACACACAATTATTTTTTCAACTTTATCACTATGTGTATGCTTGTGATAATTGAACACCCTAATATTAACTTAAACATATACTACCAAGTTTATAATAATACAGTATATGATTTTACTAAGTTAATATTATTTCATATATGACATATATCATATGATAATCTATGTTATTATTTTTGAATCTAAAATAATTCCAGGATTAAATTCGTTAGTGTTGAGTTCGTGTAGCGTTCGTAAACGCGTTCAAACGAAGTGTTCTAAAGAGTTCACGTTCGTGTTGCATTCGTAAATGCGTTCGATTGTTCTTTGACATAAGACTGGCATTCAAGTTGTGTTTGAATACACGTTCGAACGAGACTATGAAAAATAAAATTTTTTGCCTACGCGTTCGTCAGGCGTTCGAACGCCAATGCATATTTTTCATGCACATAACACTTTTTCCAGAAAAGTGACTATTAACACATGTAAAATTTCATTTAACAACACATATAAAGTAATAAGTTCTTAAGATTGTTGTCTAAAATGTACTATCAAACGAAATTAACATGCAACATTCAATGAATTGTACACTAACATGCCAAATTGAACATAAATTATAAAATTTAGAAAAAACCTTGAAATTGTAGAAGATGATGAAAAACTTTGTCCAAGTCGAGTTGCCTATGTCCTTAAGAACTTATTAGCCCCGCCTCGGTGCTCTACGAATGGTTTTGTGGCTAACGTTCTCCCAGGATTACTTGGATGCTTCTTGTAGTAGGGGTACTAATTTAACAAGAACTTGAATAAGGAAATGGAGGAAACTCTCTTTGAAGATGACTCTCTAAAATAATGGAAGACTTATATGTTTTTCAAGACGCAACAAATGATCTCAATTCCTCTTAATTTATAGGCATGGAATGGTACCTTTGAAGACACCCTTTGGTTTGGGTTGTAACACTCCTAAAGGTTATACCCCTTCCCTTATGACCTTTGAGGCCTAGAGTCTCATCCTTTCGATTTAGAGGACATGTCTTTACATGTTTGTGTCTTTCCCATAAGGTACAACTCAAAGGACATGACCTTCATACACTCATACTATACATTTAGAGAATTTACAACACTAGCTTATATACTAGTGAGGATAACTGTCTGACAACTGATAGGGCGGTTTATCCCACGTTATGTAACTCATTGTTCCTTCATCTGCCACATGTTATAACTGCTAAGTCATATTTCACGTTGGTTTACCACTTGTGGTAATTATTGGGTCGTGCTCCTCATTGGCCTGTCACTTGGGATAATAGCTGGGAACATGGTCCAATTCCTCCGTGTTTTATTTACCCTCAACTGTTAGATTGTGACCATGTTTACGTAACTGCTCTTCGAGTTGAGTTGATTACTGCCTGGTCGATTGAACGATTCGATTGATTGGACGATTCTCGTTGCTGCTTTCATCTGGATGAATTTCTTCTAAGCATTTCCGCATCACAACGCTTGACTCGATTCAACAATGTTATCTTTGGTGTTCCCCCTGACGCCATCTAACCTTTGTTATTTTTTTATTGTCATCAAAGAGTATATGTTAACCTTTATTTGTTTGGAAAGTAAAGGGAAGGTAATATCATATTTTTATTTGGAAGGAAAATTAAGAAAAGAGTGTACGCATTACAAATAAAAAACTTGTAAGTATGAGTACACTCCAGACATTTTTTCACGAAATTATATTGTATTAAACTGAAATATATAATATATATATATATATATATATATATATATATTGAACCATATATAATATTGCAACATAAAAATAAAATACAAGTACGTATTTTATAACCACATTTATAAGTTTTTAATACAAAATACCTAATTAGCAAGCTAAGGATGTTTCCGATAAAGGACGACATAGCTTGGGATCTATGTTCGTAAATATTTAACGGACTACAAAACTAAGATATTAGATAACAAATTAATCATTATATCCTAATACATAATTACATATAATACATTAATACTAAACTAATTATTTCGTGCATCAACTCCTTTCATCATTTGGAATAACAAGTCTTTGCGGCAATCCCATGGACATCCAATAAGAACCCTCAACATCTCGGGCTTTTGAACAAGATAAAGGTACACTATACGAAAATTGATTATTAGTGGCGAAAATTTAGTAGAGAAATAAATTTCGTCACTAAATGTAAACTTTTAGTGATGAATTTCGCCACTAAAAGTTTACATTTAATGGCGAAATTTATTTCCTCACGAAAAATTTACATTTAGTGACGAAATTACTGGAAAAATTTATTTTCGCCACTATAAATTTATATTTAATGGCGAAAAATAATTTTAAAAATATTTTAGTGAGGAAATTTTTTCCTCATTAATTAATAAAAGATTTTGCTCTTTTGGCGGCCTCTTCAGCTGCCTAAATGTTTTTCTTGGGCATGGCTGAGGTACCCCAGGCGTATGACATACCCCTGGGTTCCTCACCGTTGGATCACTGTAAAGTGATTCAACGGTGAGTAAAAAAAAAGAGAGAAAACTGGTTAAGATGGTTACCTGCCTTAAAAAAAAGGCCATCTCTCTCTCTCTCAATTCTCACGATCTCTCTCACAGCAAGCAAAATTTTCCCCTAATTTTTGACCAAATTTTTCCCCAAATTGCGATACTCCCTGGTTGTGCTTCATCATCCCTGGTTAACTTCGTCGCTGGTCAACTCCGTCAGTGCTACAGTTCATCCTCTACGCCGTCGTTGGTTTTTGTGGTGAGCTAATCTTGATTACATTGCATATTTGTTCTCTTGTTTCAAATTTTGCATGCTAGTGTTTTGGTAATTTGTGCCCTAAAACTTTCCCCAAATTGCGATACTCTCTCTTGACAGGTTGTGCTTCATCATCCCTGGTCAACTATGCCGCTGGTCAATTTCGCCGCTGCTACAGTTCATCCTCTACGCGGTCGCTGATTTTTGTGGTGAGCTAATATTGATTACATTGCATATTTATTCTCTTGTTTCAAATCTTGCATGCTAGTGTTTTGGTAATTTGTGCCCTAAAATTTTCCCCAAATTGCGATACTCCCTCTTGAAAGGTTGTGCTTCATCATCCCTGGTCAACTCCGCCGCTGGTCAACTCTGCAGCTGCTACAGTTCATCCTCTACGCGGTCGCTGGTTTTTATGGTGAGCTAATCTTGATTACACTGCATATTTGTTCTCTTGTTTCAAATCTTGCATGCTAGTGTTTTGGTACTTTTTGATGAGCCCAGAAAGTGTTTTATACCCATTTGCCTTGAATGACTTAAGGTATAAGTCCTCGTTTCAGCTTGAGCAAAGCCACCTTCATCAAACCCATCGAAGATTGGCTGAACGCCAACATGCGGGGCATATATGGACTTGGCTGTGTAATGGGATATGGCTAATGTGGCCTTGACACTTTTAGAGGCTAAACGTTTTACACATTGAAGGGTAGGATTTATGTGGCCTTGGGATGGAAACGGGAGCAATACCTTAGGTGTAGTACTTGGCTGTGAATGAACATTAAATTTAATATGTATAATGTTTTGAGGATAAATGAAGTTAAATTTATCGAATGAATATTTCTATTCAGTAGAATCTTCACATTTTCTCTTGTGGTGTAGATTATAGGGTATGATATCTTGCAATAGTTTTATACATTGCCTATAACTTGTTTAAATCTGAATAATGAAACCAGAACAGACAGTATACTAGTAGTGTCAGATCTATGTTAATGTCTTAAATCAAGTTTTGGCTACCATTAATGTTGTTGCCTTTAATAGTGGCTTATAGATGTTGATGTCTGTGGGTGATTAGTTTGATATACATAGAATACATCATCATATTGAAACTTGAAATCATTAGTTTTTGAGTTAGATTTTGTACTTATCTGACTTTTTTGGTGACTCTCTTAAATCCTCATCTGATTCAACTCAACCTTGTGTAAAATACCTCCAGTTTTCTCATTACTTTGCATGTTAAAATGGTGAAAATGTTGCATGGATTGATGAATGGGGATCTGTGTGCACTGTCTGCTATAACTACAACATATGGAAGGAAAGTACAAGTTGTTTTCAATAATAAGATTAAGAAGCTTCTGTATGACTTTTCTGAATGAGTTTAAGGAACTATAAGATTGTGTTTGTTTTCGTTTCTGACTTTTCATGCATATGGATGTAGTATGATCTTTTGTAAGCCGTTTGCATTTGAACTGTAGGTTAAACAATATAATAGATTTTGTTGATAGTTTTATAAGCCTTTAAGGTTGTTATGTTTAATTTTTCACCTAAATTTGATAATTGTATTGGATGTTGATAGTTTTTGTTGTGTACAATTGCAATGTTTCTTGGCATTATACGTGTTTGTGAAGCTTGGCATTTTACGTGTCTGTGACGCTTTTTCCAACTTTAAATTAGCTTACTTGTCCTTGTTGATGTATTTCTAGTCCATCTCTGTCTTTAGTTGTAAACATAAAGGCTAAACGAAAGAGGGATGAAACGAATGATCAGCCTCGTGGACTAGGCAAACACGTCTGGTGCTATTATTAGTAAGTTACTAGTTAACCAAATAATTTCAATAGTAAATTAAGTTTATTTGATGATGTACATACAAAATTGATTTTACTTTTCTCGACAGCAAGTGTGATCAAAGCGGATGAAAGAAGAAGGTATTAAACTGACCAAAGAGGTATGCAAACAACTTTTTAACTTATCTTTGTTATTTAATTTTATAGTTTGATTTAATAACCTTTACTATATTATTTGGTTATAGATAAAAGGTCACATAGGAACTAATTGGAAGAAAATGAGCTTGGAAGAGAAAATAACTTTTGTGAACAAGTATAACGAGGAATCTGTCAACCACGAAAGGTGGCCTCATGGATTATTAGGCGATCCGGTGGAGGAGAAGGTAGAAGATAGAGAGGCTAATTCTATAGGAATATCAAGATGTAGTGTCACCCGATTCTCGAATATGGTTTCCACATTTACTGTTTAACAAGAAGAAGCTGTAAGAGAACTTGGGTTTGGAAGCCTCTTGGGTCTCAAATGTGGAAGATTGAGACAAGAGTTATGTAGATGGTTGGTTAAACAATCTGACGTGGAGAGAGGGATAATAACACTTAATGGAACATAATACAATCTGAGTGTTGATACTTTTGCTGCAGTTATGGGTATTCAAGATTGAGGTTCCAAGTTTGAGACTTACGGGGAAGACAATGACATAACTGATTTAAGAGCCCAGTATTGTACTACTAAGAAAGGCATCCCAATAGCAATTGTGATTGAGAGATTAAGCATTATTATCACTGCAGATGATGATTTTTGTATCCTTTTTTTTTGTTTGCTATCAGTATTATTCTATGTCTCACTTCTGCCTCGTACATCAACCCATATTACCTACATGCATTGAAAGATGTCCACTCCATTAGATTTAAAAATTGGGCTACCTGATATTTTTAGTTTTTATGGAATGGAGTGAAAAAGGTCAATGAAAACAAAACTTCTTCAATTAGAGGATGTGTTTTATTTTTAATGGTATGGAATTAATAACATTTGATCTCTTTATTTCCTAATGTTGGTGCTACCAAAATGCAGTCCATGTTTATCATTATGACATTTATTTGTTATGAAGATTTTCTACATGTCGTCTTCTACTTACCAGCTCTCTTCAGCGAGGAATGGTTGGCCTATCATGCAGTGGAATGCCACGAAAATAAAAAAATTTATTCAATGGGAGAAAAAATTTGGTGGTTTTCGGGAGCAATGCGGTATTATTCGTTTAATAATTTCCTTTTATGGTATGCTTCAAGTTATCATTAAAAAAATTAATTATTATTTTTAAATTTTAATTAGGTTCCCATGAGGAAGGAGAGTGGCCACCAAGACAGTTTTGTACGTGCAAGGAAGGAATTCGATCCAGTTATGACAAGCCTACAAAGAATTGAGGAAACTATAGGAGAACATGCTAAAAAAAAACCTCGCAAGTCATGAAATTGATGGAATCTAAAATGGATGCATTGATAAAAAAGATTGATAAATTAGAATCATATTTGTTAGAGCTAAATTCACATGTTCGTGGAGAACAAACATGTCCGACTCATGAAACAATGCCGGTCCCTATCTTTGAAGGTGCACAGCCAGTCGATGCTAAGGAAGTAAATGCCAATGATAAAAAAACCAACTAACATCAGTTCGTCCTCTCTTGACGACTCATTCAAGTTGAAGCAGAAGCTTGCAGCGGCATTTAATGAATCAATGGCCAACCTTAAACCATTCTCCACCCTTCTAAAGGATGAGGTATGAATACAAGGAATTATATGTTTTCTTTTACTTTCATTTTTATTATTTGAATATAATTTCTGACTTATTTTCTTTCACCTAGTCCTCGATGGATATAGTTGGACAGAAGGCAGAGGCTCAAGACTCTGACATGTCTTTAATTCCTAATCGACCACTCAGAAACAGAAAGCCAGGGCCTTATCAGTTGTCCCCATATGATATTGTTTCAACAGGCGCAATGTCAAAATTTAAAGCTGGTCCTTTTTTGGTCAATAAGGCAGTCAATACTGATCATTTAAAAATTATTCAATATAGTTTTAATAAATTCGCTGAGAAAAGGTACCAAATCATTTACCACCATAGACTAAATTCTTTTCAATATATGTATATTCGATTGAAAAAAAATTTAAATCTTTTACGGGTTGCTTGCAGTGAGATTATTGTCTGGACCAGTCATGAACATATCACTCAGGGTAGCTTGTTGTCGCTTTTGCCTGGTGAACCAGTTCAAGGCGAGGTCGTGTCTATTGATTCTTATGATTTTTACGTTAACTTGTTTGTAATAATAACTGATCTATTGCTCAGGTCATTTGCATGAAGGCTGAGTACCTCACCATAGAGGAGTCCTTCAAAATAACTACGGAACCAATCAATTGGTTTTTACCGACAACCCTTGTTGTTAGTATTTTCGTTCTACTATTAAATATATTATTTTCATTTCATTGCTTTATTTTTATCTAATTCCAAGTAATAATATTTTTGTCCATAAATGAATATGTAGCAAATGGTACTAGAACGAAATGTACAATATGATTCATTTCGTAGAGCTTCCCAATTGAAAGATCATTATATATGTGATCTACAAAGATTCCAACAAGTCCAGTATATATATATATATATATGCTTCATTTATATTTTTTACGTTAGTATTTCTTAATTGCAACCTTATATCTTGTCTACTTTTCAATATATATTTGTGCCAATCCACGACGGAGATTTCCATTGGTACATGTTATTGATTAAGATTAAAGAAAAAGTTTCTGAGATTTGGGATTCTTTGTGGAGTGGTCGTCGAGCGCGTAAACGACAAAACCAAGTGAATTTTATTGTAATTCCATCTCACTTTTATTTATTTAATTTATTATCTATTTAATTTGATTGTATATCTATTATGCGATATATTTTGATTATAACCAAATTATTTTCCCATTTAGTTGCAAGCGCTAGATGTTATCCACCGCAGTTATCTATTGAATACATTCACAGAACCTTGGAGCTTCTTGACTTTCCATGTATGCAGTGGTATAGGAGTTCCAACCCAACCCAACGGGTATGATTGTGGAATTTATGTTATTAAATTTATGTACACATCGGGAGTCATCACCAGCACAACTTATCTGGTACGTGTTTGGACTATTATGTTGAACTATTTTTTCATATTCAAGTGGTTCATAGAACATAAATTAGTTCCATATATTAATATATTTACTGACTTGTCACTTTTGGATGGTATAAATACATTGAGTTGAGGTTCTTGGGTGGTAGATATACTTACAAGTTTACATTATATATTTCTTGCTACTACTTATGCTTAGTTGGGGTTGATTTGTATGATGGGACTATTATCTTCAACTTTCTTTTCATATTCAACGGCTTCATAGATCATCACAGTTTCATATATTCCTTTATTTACCGACTTTCATTATTTTGGATGGTATAAATACATTGAGTTGAGGTTCTTGGGTGGTAGATATACTGACTAGTTTCCTTAACTTGTTTTATATCATTTGGACTAGCATGGCTCCCAGTAAGCAAGAGTGACAATAGCATTGCAACTTATTGACTCTCCTTTGAATGAAAAACGTGATGAGGTCTTACAGTTAGCAATTGGAGAATATAACACACAACAACAGCTGATGTCACTGCAAACACCAAGAGTGAAACCTCTGAAATTGTCAGTTAGAATGGAAAATCACACTAAAAAGAAAGGTTGTTTACGGAGAAAGGCTTGACATTTGCGTTACTGGGCATAGTCAATGTATTTTATGTAGCCTAAAAACTCTCTAATATACCTGATACATTTGAATGCATTTAATGAATCAATAGTGAATTATGTTATGATTGCATTTTATACACTGAAAAACTGTGAAATGTAGCTGAAAATTATGTAGTTAATGCATTTTGTAGACTGAAAAACTGTTAACTGTAGCTGCAAATTATGTAGTGATTGTATTTTTTAGTGAATGAATTTACTGAAAATTATTAATGCATTCTCTTTACGTGGTATGTAGTACTACATATTCTTACGTTTTATATTGATTACATCTTGATTACATCCAAAATATTGATACATTTTGATTACAATGATTTTTATTTTGAGGTCTGTAAACTTGCCATTACAACATCCAAAAATATTGTTACGTACTGATTACAACACTTCACATGTCATCCAAATACTGAATAAAAGACTATATGGAGTATGGCCACCATGTGCAGTTTTCGTAACATGACTGTGAAGATGTTTCAAAAATATTACTTTCACTACCAAACCATGCAAATGTTTCCATGTTCATTCAGTTTGGTAATAAAAATTTCTCAAATTCATTAAAATATTTTTACCTACAAATGCTTCTGAGGTCGATGGCGTTGGATACTTAGATGACGTTAGACCATCATTTCCAAAACCTACATCAATTTACATATTAAATAATCTTTGTATAAATGAATTTTTTAACAAACTGAAAATACTGTAAATAGAATCAAATCCATGAACATCACAAACCATGCTTGTGAAAACCACATAAGAAATTGCCTTATTCACTCAAACTAACGAGTGCCAGCGGGCTACATAATTAAAGACATCATCTCTACAGTCAAGCGATTAAGAGGAAATGGAGGTTTCAATGTCAGCAAACATATATAAACACACATAAAGCATAGGGCTATACATAGAGGTTTCAATTAGATTATATATTTCTCAACCTTCTCTCTCTATAAATTTTAACACAAAAAAAATAATAAATTCCTAATACCTGTTGGACATTCTGGTGTCGATGGCATCTAATATGTTTGTGAAGATACACTAGTCCCACTCATACTACTTCCACCTTCATCATTAGCAGTAATAGTTTTTATAGAACAATTCCTTTTGGTGTGCCCTGTTTGTTGACAATGGCTACATTTTCTATTTTTCACTACGTCATTCTTTTTTCTTTTAGCACATCCTTTTGTATTAATAATAACAGGGTTTTAGACTTTTATGCCCGTATCACAACCCATAATATTACCAAGTATTCCATCTTCTTCAATCACAATAACTTCCTCAAATTTGCTTGTCAGTCGTTGAATCTCAGATAAAGCTTCTGTGTAAGCATGCTTATTTTTTGATGTTATAAAACACAAATTATTACATGTTGCTGTCAATTAACCAAATTTGTCAACCTCCATAAGGTGCTTGTCCATGTGAGGAGGTGCAATATCAACAATATAATTAGCAGACTTCTTCGTGGATTTGGTCCACCGCTCACAAATATATGTAAGCGGTATACGAACTATTTGCTTCAATTTCATAACATGAAAAATATGAGAACATGGAATCCCTGAAGACTCTAGCATCTTACACGAACACCCCATGTGCACTCTTTCAACATCATAAACAAATGTCCATCTAAGTCGCGACTGCTGAAACTTAGTAATTGTATAGATATTCGAAAAAATGGATTTGTCACAATTGATCATAATTAACGTTGCCTCACAAGCTATCTCTTCCCGAACCCATTGAAATACATTCTTCGTATAAACCTCAGAAGAATATTTTTCGATGTTATGCAGATGTGTCGTTAATACTAGACTACTATGGGTCGAATCAAACTCGTCTTTTGTTTCTTTATGCCGTATGCAGTACAATACATGATATATTTGTCGAATAAAATCATACAATTTGAACTTCACTTGAAGGAAACGAGACAAGTATGAATTTAAACTCTCACACATTTGCTTCGATTGCATTCCACCAAAAAAATACCTTTCAGATAAGCCTCAACCCATTTTGCATGCTTCTGGTACATTTTTTGAACCCATGCATTTTTCTCCAACCCCAACTCAGAAACTAAATCAGCCCATAGTCTTTCAAATTCATCTATGGATAACAGATTCAACATGAATGAGCTAAATTTTTTGGTTAATCTTCTTTCTTGATATTTTCTTGAGCATTTCTCTGAAGATGCCAACATCACAAATAATGTGAACAGCCTCCCAGAACTATTTTAATTGCCTTTGACATTGCCTTGTCACCATCAATTATGACTAACTTAGGTTGTTTATTATGCATTGCAGTAAGAAATGTCTGTAGCATCCAAATATATGACTCAACTGTTTCATCACTGAGTAAAGTAAAACCGAAAATAGTTGTTCTTCGATGGTGATTAACCTCAATGAACACAACTAAAGGTAGGTTGTATGCATTTTTCTTGTATGTCTCATCAAATGCCAAAACATTCGTAATCATGTCGTGCAACAGTGTCAGTCCAGAACAAGTTACGTAGTAGATTATCCTCATTCAACGTATATTCGAAATACACACCAAGATCAGAATCAGCCTTTGCAGACAAATAAGTAATTGCGGATTCAGAATCAGTCTCTGAAAAATCTGCACGTCGACTAGCATCGAGTTTATTCTGCATATCCTTACCCACGAACCCAACATTAGGAAAACCTCCCACCTGGTCAGATTTAAAATCCATGAATTGACAGACTTTAACCCCTACAAGCTGCAATGCCTAAGCATGTGCAAAATCAGCATTACTGACATGTCTGTGGGAAAAAAGAAATTGTGTCTCATATGGGGTTGCCAACATGTGACTGTGGTCATCAATAAATTTTATAACCACCGTAACGAGTAATGTCATTGGGTTCTCTCATTTGATTAGTTCGCTCCAAATATTTTTTTGACCTATAACCCTGGCAAGAGCAAACCCAAGAATGAAATACTATTTTGCCACTTTTATTATCTCTACGAATCTCATCTTTCCTAGTGGATAATCCAAAAGACTTAGAATGTTTTTTATACCATGCCTCGGCATCTTCAACTGAATCAAATTCTAAACCAACACTTATTGATCCAGTGAAGTCATCTCTACATGTGTTGTTTGAAGGTTGAAGCTTGCTAATGTCTGTAGCATTAGTTGGAGTGGCTGATATATCCCTGAAATATTGGCTTAAATCTTCTTCATTGAGGTCGAACCCTCAAGCTGAAATACTTCCAGTAGCTAATGTTGCAGTCATCATTATAGCTGAAGCAAAAATTAAATATACCAAGTAAATAATCTGACTAAAAAAAAAAACTTTGATAAATTTCTAAGTTTAATCAACCACCCAACAAGATGATGCAAGCTAGTGATGGAATTTGCTTGCTGATGAAACCAGAAACACTGAACAAGTTGACTTAAGCTGATGATGGAATTTACTTACTGATGAAACCAGAACCACTGAACACGCTGATGACAGAAGATGATAGAATTTGCTTGCTGATGAAACCAGAACCACCGAACTTCTTGTTGAAACCAGAAACACTGAAGAAACTGGTGAAAGCAGAAACACTCAACAAGCTGGACATAGGTCCCGGGAAGGTAGAATGAATTTGCTTGCTTGGGGTGGTTGGTGAAGAATAATTCCCTCATGCATCACAGCCAAGCACATCAACTTCAAATTAATATTCCAAATTTTAATTTCCATTTATGAAGTATTTTAAGTATGAGAGGAGGCCCATGCTTGATACTTGAAAATGGTTTGGCCCATTTTTTATTTTTGACTTTGGCATGCAATTTCACAAGCCCATCTTAAGCCCATTACATAATGTATGAGTAAATGATAATTATATTAAGTAAATTAAAAAAAAATACAAGGCAACGAATATAATTTAAAAATGCTCATCTTATGTAATTAATAAAAATTCATTTTCATACTAATTCGCTTTCATATGAAATAAATATTAATTATAAAAAATTAAAAAATTCTCCTTCATGCTTATTAACTTTAGTGAATATCCGAAATACTATTAATTATAACCAAATTTAATATTTACATAAATAAATAAGAATAAAATTGATTAATTTAATATCGAATCGAATACGAAAATTCGTTTAGTCATGATATTATTTAATATCATAATATCATAATTTACCATAGTTGATTTACATTAATTCTTCATAAATATATTTTATATACATATAAAATATGTAATTTATATATTTATTAAAAGTACATCACCAAATATCGAAAATATTATTTTTTTCTCTGGTAAATAGCCATAATTTCTCAAATATTAATTGAAAAATAACAATAACTAGTACAAGAAAATAATAAAACGAATCATAAACGAATAAACAAATCCATGGTTTTAATAAATCCGTATTCGATTCGTTTAATAAACGAATCGAATCAAATCGACCCATTTGTTAAACGAATCCATTTTTTAAACCCATATACATGCTCATTACCATATGTAATTAATGAAAATTATAAGTAGATATCAAGATTAATAATTTGTGCATTGGTTGCGGATATCCGAATTTTTCATTGATATGCAATTTCACTTCATTGATATGCAATTTCACCATTAAGATGCAACTTTCAACCATAAAACATGCAATAAATTTTTATGCTTTAAAAAACAAAAATTAAATAATGAGCATGAAACATGCAACAAACACCATTCATTATACAACCATTAACAATAAACATGCAACATGAAACCATTGGACTTTAAATTTTAGCAATAACATGCACTTGCATCTGCCTATAAAACCAATCCAACTTCTACCATTAGACTTGCAACTTTCACCAATAAATATGCAATATTTATAATATGAAACCTTTAACAATACACATGCAACATGAAACCATAGGACTTGAAATTTTAGTAATAACATGCAATTGCATCTGCCTCGAAAACCGCATATGTAATTATGGTCATTGAACATGCAACTTCTACCTTAGACTTGCAACTTTCACCAATAAATATGCAATATTTCTAATATGAAACCTTTAACAATAAACATGCAACATGAAACCGTTGGACTTGAAATTTTAGCAATAACATGCAATTGCATCTGCCTCGAAAACCGCACATGTAACTTGTGAGTAAGTCCTAGACATGCCCAAGATCTCTAATACATGATTTAGTGTGTGAATGATCAAGAGAGTTGCGGAAAACTTACATTGATCGGATGTGTATTTCAAAATTTTGTATGTTTATGAAGAGCTCCAAGCTTTTCTTTGTATTCCAAACTCAATGAATTGGTTTACCTATCACCTTGTTTGCTCTTTGAAGTGCTAGATTACTAGAATTTTTGCAACAAAAAGTCCATGGGAGAGGGAGAGGTTCACGACAAACAAAAAGGGAGAAGAAGAGAGAATGTTGTGAATAGTAACTTATCATACTTCCAAAGTTGACTTAATTGATTTATACAGAGGTTGAGTGTTGGTTTTGGTTTGAGTGTGTTATAAGTAAAGCCAAGCTTTAATCAACCAAATCAAACCCATGAATCAAGCCCAACCACTTCCATCACATCTCTAATATGTTGATGTAAGTGAAGTGGGTCCCGCCACTTTTAAATTCCAAATTTAAGTCGGCTAACTCAACTCGTAACTTCGCTTGGGCCCGGGTTCGTTTAATTCTGAACTAAACGAATTTACCATTGCGACATTATTAAATCCAATTTAATTAAATAATAATGCCTCGCAAAATTATTACGAATGTCGCGTACGAATTAATTCCAAATTAATTCGATTACCCGAATTAAAATCCAATTTTAATTCCATTTGAAATCCTATTTCAATTCATATATCTAATATATTATTTAATCAATTAATTCCAAATTAATCGCATTCTCTCTTCTATTAGAATTTTATACCAGATAAATTCTTGCTGCAATTAATCCCAGATTAATTTTATCTCTCTTATAATTAATCCCAGATTAATTCTGTTCGAGTCAAGTGTCATCGGTGAATCTTTGGGAAGCAACCCAAGAGATCCCTGGATATGTTGGTAGTAAATCTGATAGTCGGACTATCCGAATACGTGCATACCCGGTACCACGTTCTTACTGATTTACACGACATGGTTGGCTTCTAGCAAAGCATTGTGCCTACCCAATTCTCCAGAAATATTCTTTTAAGGAATACATAATATTTATCAAGCGTAGTATACTAAGTATTGCGTATTACGATCTAGTATCAGATGTCACATGCTAAACCTGGGGCTGGAAATGTGTATGCCCCGTACGAAGCATATATCAAATCACAAGCAACTAGTCTCTTTAATCGGATAATCATGACCTTGTCATATTATCCCGATAGCTGCAGCATATAAGAGCACTTGTTCTGTATCCTGCGTGATCATCATCTCCATATGATTGAAGTGACACTTCCATCTTGACATCACACCCAATACACTACGATTCTCAGTATACCCAGAATAGGCGCACATAGAACCTGTTAAAGCTCCGGACGACCAAAACCAAAGTATACTGATTGTCGCAAGTATTAGCAATGCAAGTCTCAGGTTAAGACCATATACACCTACCTTAATTTGGATTCTCATAGACACATAGTCATACTACCAATGGGATTCTGAGGGGTCTATCCAAAGCGAAGCTGTTCCCGGTCCAACGGCTAACAGAACCTCCAATCACACTTGCATAAGTATCCAATACTTAAATATATGAGAACTATGTTGTTACGCTTTCATAACGCGCACAAGTACAATACTAGCCTATTCCGAATTATCGATGTCTAGTCTCGATAATACTACGACTAGGGATATTTAATGATTAAACCTTTCGTGGATTAATACTGTCTCATATCTTATTAATCTGGTACTAATCATATGGACTTTTATCATTTATATCCAAGTAATCCAATTACAAATGATAAAAGAGCCATTTCCTTTGTCACATAGTTAATTTGTACAAAGAACACCATGTCTTTTACAAATAGTGATTCTATGGGTCATAATTGTCCAACAATCTCCCACTTGGCCTATAGCCAATCACTCAAGTGTTTAACACATGAACTATGTACGGGTCTTTCATGCTTATGCTGAGATATCGCTTTCTTCAGCGGATATGCAAGGTTATCATCTAAAATGATCTTCGATCTTGACATCGCCACGATGTATGATCTGACGAATCAGATGAAACCATCAAAGTACACTCTTGGATCATTGATGAGACCGTAATTCTTTAGCCTGTGATGTAGCCCAGCTCAGCTGCTAACAAAACTACTCCTAATCTAATTATGAATTTTATAAATCCAAAATGCTTTTTTTACTGCCTCAGCCGCAGTAATATATTCCGCTTTTTGTTGTTGAATCGGCAACAGTATCTTGCTTGGAAGATTTCCAGCTCACTGTTCCGTTGTTCAAACAAAATATGTAACCTTATTGTGACTTATAGTCGTCTTTATCGGTTTGGAAACTTGCATCGGTGATCCCATTCACCACAAGTTCTCCATCTCCATAAATTAAGAAGGTATTTTTAGTTCCTCTAAGACACTCAAGGATGTTCTTCACTTCAATCAAGTGACATCACCTGGATCGGCCTGATTGTGACTCCACATGCTCAAAGCATATGAGATACCAGGTCATATATATGTCTTTCAATGTACGAGTTCGTGGAGAGTGCCAACAACTTTTAGATCTATCATAGTAGATCCTTATACCTAGAATAAAGGTTGCCTCTCCCAGATCTTTCATGGAGAATTTTAATGAAAGTCAAGCTTTCACCGATTGTAGCATGTGAATGTCATTGCCAATAAGCAATACATCATCAACGTAAAGGACAATGAATGTCAGTGCACTCCCACTAACCTTATTATATACACAAGAATCATCTTTATTTTGAATGAAATCATATTCTTTTATGATCTCATCAAAACGTTGATTCCAAGAACGCGATGCTTGCTTCAATCCATAAATGGATCGATTTAACTTGCAAACCTAGTTTACATGTCTTGGCGTGACAAAATCGTCAGGCTGTTATATAAAATATCCTCCAAAAGGTTTCCGTTAAGGAAAGCGGTTTTGACGTCCAGCTGCCATATTTCATAATCGAAATATGCAGCAATAGCTAGTATTATCCGAATGGATTTAATCATGGCAATGGGTAAAAGGTTTCGTCGTAATCGACACCATGTTGATGACGATACCCTTTCGCTACAAGCCTAGCTTTGTATGTTTGTATGTTACCATCCATGTGTGTCTTCACCATGAAGACTCATTTGCTACCGATAGGCATAATGCCTTCTAGTACATCAACCAGTGTCCAAACTTGGTTGTATACATAGAATCCATTTCGGACTTCATGGCACTTTGCCATAAATGGAGTTGATACCTTATATCATTTCCTCATACGTAGCCGGTTCATATTCCTCAATAAGATTAATATCTTCATGAGGTGAGATCAGAAACCCATACCTCTAAGGTTGTTTTCTGACTCTATCCGACCTACGCTGTTCTTGTGTATTAGAAGATTGTGGAACAATCTTATCCCTGATGAATTGTACGTGTTTCGTGAGGGGATCGGTGCCAGGAACAGTATCACTCTGATTTTCATCGAGTTATACTTTCCTCCCACTTACCACTGCATTTAGGAATTCCTTCGAGGAAAACCGCATGGAGAGCAACAAATACCTTGTTCTCTTGTGGGTTGCAGAAGTAATATCCTTTGGTTTCCATAGGATAACCTACAAATAGGCACTGATCCGATTTGGGTTCTTGTTTGGTACCATCCAAACGTTTTACATATGTCAAGCATCCCCAAATCTTCAGGAATGAGAAATCCAGTTTCTTTCCTGTCTATATTTGATGAAAACCTGCATGGAGCAAAGCAAAGCAAACCCACAAAAGATTGTTATCCACGCAACTCATGTGAACCCCGCAGGAATAAAGCCTGTCAAAACCCACAAAAGATT
>SKCR01023276.1:0-48010 GCA_019454045.1 Zanthoxylum bungeanum | reverse complement strand
TAACAGGTTAAAACCATCAGAGGCGAGACCTAACCTGACATTACGGGAGTCCTCAGTGAAACGGGGGTCATGTCATCAAATTCCTTCCACTCGGTTCCAACCGTAAGATGTTTGAGTACGCCCTCTGCACCGATCATTTTTTCATGATGCCACATCATGTCAGTCGCTGTGTGTCGTGACATGAACAACCTCTGTAGCCTGGGCATTAATGGGAAATATCGTAATATCTTTTGAGGCAATTTCTTCCTCATACCACGGACTTTGTACCGACTTTCATCACATATCGGACAATATTCAAGTGATTCATACACGACAGGAAATAATACACAGTCATACTTACAAGCATGAATGGATTCATATCCCATTCCCAGATCACGCGATATTTTCTTTGCCTCGTAATACGACTTAGGCAATTCGCTTCTAACCGGTAACATTTGCCTCAGTAAGCCTAGCATCATATCAATACTTTTGTTGGTCATTTTGTTGATCATTTTAATGTGCAATAATTTCACAATGAAATTCAAGATCGACATTCCAGCACCTTCAAATGGAATTTTTTTTGCCTCATCAAGTAGTTCACTAAATAAATTTTGATCATTTCCATCTAACACTGGTATGTCACCACTAACACTATGACCAAGTTGTGGACCTTGTAAGTCATGCAAAGGATCGTTTATCTCATCATTTGCAGGTTGATTGTAATTACTGCTCCTAATGGTGGCAGTTTAGCCCGCGGCCCGGCCCGAGAGGCGAAAGTCCCCGGCCGGGCCTTAAAATGAAAACCCGGCGCGGGCCCGGCACGGGCTAAAATAAAAAAAAAATTAATATATATATATATATATATTAATATGTTTGTATCATTTTTATTTGTTTTTAGCATTTAAATTGTTAATTTATCAATGAAACTTGTGATTTATTTATAAATTATATTTGTATATAGTGTAAATATATTTGTATATTTTTAAATTTTTTAAATTTTTATTTTTAAAATTCGAGCCTAAAAAAAGCCCGGGCCCGGGCTTTTTTTTTTTGTTGGCCGGGCTCGGGCCGGGCTTGTCAAAGCCTGGGCCCGGCCCGTTGCCACCCTTAACTACTCCCTTCACCATAATCAATAAACTGTGATTGAGAATTATACTGCTCACCGTGATAAATCCACATACGGTAAGTTGGTGATATTTCCGGCATGTATAAATGATTATGAACTTCATCTAATTGTTTCATTTTCCTATTCAAAATGGACACCGAACATGACCTTCTGCATCAATGTGTTGCTTTGCCGATTCCATGAACTCATACACTCCATTACGGTATTCAACACTCAATCTATCCACCGAGCTCATCCAATTTCTATCCATTTCAGCCAAATATCTAAATATCAAAAACATAACCAATTCATTAATTATTTATTTAAGCATACACATATATATTCAGTTGATTAATTAATTAGTTTATAATTTAAAATATATTTAGTTAATTAACTAATCTACATATATGCATCATAAACCACTAACACAAAATATATAATAAACATAATTTTAAAAAATGAAAACCATATTTTTTTACAAAGATTAAAATGAAATACTTAAGTGAGATATATAATTATTCTTTACAAATATAAAGAAAAATAATAAAGATATATGAAAGAAGATTTACATCATGGAAAATTAATTATAGTTTTATTGAAAATTTGTAGGAAAGTTGTGAGGTTGCAGATGAGAGAGTAAGATTGCAGAGGAAGAGATTGAAGAGGATGAGAGAAAAATCAGAGGGGGGAGAAGGGTTGGTGGCATTATGCATTCTGCATTTTAATATAGTTTTAGCGTCGAATACCAAAATTCGACGCTAAATGTCCGATTTACAGTGTCTGTGGGACATAGAAACTGGGCGACGCATGCTGTCCCGGGCTCGCGGCCCGGTTGGGAGTACGGAGTAGCCACGGGGGACTAAACCGGAGAATAATGGAGTCGCCACCCGGTGTGAACCGGGAAAATGAGATTTAAGGCCGCACTCACCCCTCGCAAGGGAAGACCTCAAACCGTTGGGTTCGGAATGGTCCTTTACTTATGTCACTTGTAATGAAAGGATTTGTGTAATAATTTAATCAAGCTTAAGTAACACTTATTTCCAAGAGTATCATGCTTCTAAATCCATACGCACAAAAATAAAACTTACAACTGAATTTACATATATTTCACATCTAAGATTGCATGCTTGAAAATACATCAAAGTAGCAACGAACATACGACTTCATTGGCATATTGTATTCAAATAAAAAAAAAACACAAGCACACACATTAACCACACAAGCACACATGTGAACACTTTTCCAAGTGGTACGTGGAATTGTATCCCAAGTACAGACCGCACTACCGTCCATTCGGAATCGGCTACGGAATTTATGTCTGGGTTTCCATCCGATATACCACGAGAAATAATACTCAAATGCTATCATGACATGGATATATGAATTGTAGTACGTTAAACACATTGTACTCATACATGTGAGGAATACAGATGAATGATACCTACACAATCTTGCGTAACACAGAGAAGCAATCAGATTCATCATACGAAGGGATAGCTACTAGGAACAATTATGTATGAAATCTGATGAAAAGGACTCAGTTCAGTGGGTGCGCGTTCGCGTAGCGTTCGAGAACGCGTTCGAACGGTAAACAGAAGGTTCGCGTTCGTATAGCGTTCGAGAACGCGTTCGAACGGAGCCAGACCTGATGCATGAAACACTAAAAAAATGCGTGCGCGTTCGCGTAGCGTTTGAGAACGCGTTCGAACGGTAAACAGAAGGTTCACGTTCGTGTGGCGTTCGAGAACGCGTTCGAACGGAACCAGACCTGATGCATGATGAAACTAAGAAAATGTGTGCGCGTTCGCGTAGCGTTTGAGAACGCGTTCGAACGGTAAACAGAAGGTTCACGTTCGTGTGGCGTTCGAGAACGCGTTCGAACGGAACCAGACCTGATGCATGCAACACATTCACAGACAAACAAATCCACAATGTGGGACCTCACGTATCCGATTGAACTCATCTCGCATCCAATCGAGTATACACCAATCGGCGCGGCAAAGCATCGTGGTAAAGGATTTTAACCCCTCCAAATAGGGGACCTTTCATTGCACTTACTAAGCCCATGCGCTCAATTGAATCATGCATACAAAGAATTAAAAACAATAATATCAAACTTAGTATGCCCGATTGAACGTATCTTGCATTCAACCGAACACACATCAACCGGTGCGGCAAAGCATCGTGGTAAAGGATTTTAACCCCTCCAAATAGGGGACCTTTCATCGCACTTACTAAGCCCATGCGCTTGATTGAATCATGCATACAAAGAATTAAAAACAATAATATCAAACTTAGTATGCCCGATTGAACGTATCTTGCATTCAACCGAACACACGTCAACCGGCGCGGCAAAACATCGTGGTAAAGGATTTTAACCCCTCCAAGTAGGGGACCTTTCATCGCACTTACTAAGCCCATGCGCTCGATTGAATCACGCACACAAAAGTAACATGCAGAATTCAAATGACGAAAAATAAATAAATCAAAGCAATATAAGACAAAAGAAAGTGTCATTTACTCAAACGGTACGTGGAGTTGTATCCCGAGTACAGATCATACTACCGTCCATTCGAAATCGGCTATGAAATTTATGTCCGGGTTTCCATCCGATATACCGCGAGAGTTGACACATCTTTCGTTTTATTCCAAAGCCACAACATACCATATCTCATAATCCATGCATATTTATCTACTCAAGGGCCACAACATGCATTTCAACACAACAATCATGCAAGCAATATTCAATAAATAATACAAATGAAACAGAAAATGAATGTGGAAAATACCCTCAGGCCTAACCTTTTATGTCGACTTTCGAACTCGCGTTTCACGGCCGTCGGAAGGGCTATCACACCGCAACTTCTCCAGTTCACTGGTTTACCGTCTCGGCTCACTGTTTTGCTATTTTGCTTGCTGTTTGGCCTCCGTTTTGCTGTTGTTTGGCCTCCACTTTGCTACTGTTTCCTCTGTATTTCTGCTTGCTGTTCAGGTCACTGCTTTGGTGTTTTAATGGATTGTTTTGGGTGTTTTTTGAAGGCTCTAAGTGCAGTTTTTTAGTTACTGTTTTAGGTGATTAAGAGTACAGTTTTTAGTTACTGGTTTAGGTGATTTTAGGGACTGTTTTAAGAGGATTTGGCTGCTGTTTGGGGGTGATTCGGGCTGCTGTTTTGGCGTGTTTTAAGAGGTGTATGGGCTGCTGTTTTCGGTGGAAATAGGCTGCTGTTTGGGGGTATATTTTCGGTGATGTGTGGAGGTTTATGGGGTGCTGTTTTCGGTTGTGGAGTGGGGGAGATGAAGAGAATTATTTGTGTTTTTCTTCTTGCTATTGCCGTGAGTGGCTAGGGCTATTGGTGTTGTGATTTTCGTGTAAGTCTTGTGTATGAGCTAGGAGAGTGCATGTCTTGGTTAGGGGTTGCTTATATAGAGAAAGGTTAGGGCTACTCCTTGTCTCACAATGAAGGGATTTTGGCATTAAAAGGAGGATTTGATTTGGTATTCAACAAGGAAAGAATTAGATTGAGGGGGGACAAATCTTGGCTAGATTAGGAATACAAAATATTTAATTTGTTATGATTGATTTTAATTAGGCATGATATTTGTTAAGTTTGGTATATAATATATTTGATTTATATTTATTAGGCATGCAATTTCTTTAATTTGTGTAAGTATTTTTTATTATTTTGGTAGGTGATTATTTAGATTTTATTTGTTTTATTTAATTTGGTATATGACTTAATTAATTATTTATTTAATTACATTATCTAATTAATGTTTAACTTAATATTTAATTTAATTTGGGTGTGTTTTAAGTGGGCTTGGGCTAGGCTAGGGTGCATGAGGCTAACAGCAAAACCAGAAATACCGATACCGTTCGAACGCCAATTCGAACGCGACACGAACGCCCGCAATCTGCCTGACGTTCGAAAGCGTTTAAGAACGCAGCACGAATGGAAACAGTGAACACGTGAAACGACTTTGATAGCATACTCATCCTGAATTTCCCCTTCCGACGTCCGTTTCCCGCGGCTTCCGTGACTTAAAAGGTAGTGCCTCCAACTGAGACTCACCATCGGGTTTCACATGCAAAAATGCAATGCCTACAGCGTCGCAATTAAATTTCGACGCTAAAGGTTAACGGACTGTCGGTGGTATCGTCATAAACCTTTAGCGACGTAATTTAGTCGACGCTAAATGTCAAATTTTCAGCATCAAATATGTTTTTTGATGCTAAAAATATAAAATTTAGCGTCGCAATTTATATTGACGCCAAAGATAATGGGAATAGTTGAAAACATTTAGCGTCGAAAATATTTCGACGCTAAAATTACTACTTTTAGCGTCGTTTTTAATATTCGACGTTAAAATTAGACAATTTGACGTCGAATATTATTTTTGATGCTAAATTTTGACATTTGGACACCAAAAGTTTATATTCGATGCCAAATTGTCTACTTTTAACGTCGAATATTATTTTCGACGCTAAAAGTTTATTATTAGCGTCGAAAGTGATTTCGACGCTAAATATTTGGACGCTAAAAGTACATTTTCTTATAGTGATTTATGCCTTGCGTAAGTTTTATATTTTGGCCGTAATATTTTACTCTAATATCAGATTGAGGCAATTCTAGTTCCATACGAAAGAATAATTAAATATCTACAACTTTGCTCCTTGTAAGATTTTATAGTTATGATGTTTTCAATGTCGAAATTAATGAAAAATCCAACATATACCACATGTAATTTTTGTTAGACAAAAAAAAGTTCAAATGTTACCATCCACCTTTTTGGTGGATTGTGACAAATGTTTGAAATAAACCAAAGCTAAAAAGAATAAAATAATAAAAAGAAAGATTAAGAAATCGTAAAGGTACTGAGCCCTCTCTATAAATCGAGGTGTTCAGCGCTTCATTTTCTTCAGTCTGATCCATACATTTGTCTTAAAATTTTGTGGAGTTTCAGCTCTTACGTGTTTTATTTTTGGGTCTTTGTTGTAATTTCTTTTTTTTTATTAATAAAATTATGCATGTTTTTATTCAAATCATGAGCATCTAATTGAATTCTGCTAGGGTGAAGGATGAAACTCTTAATATGAGAATATAAATTAATCTTATTTATGTTATAATATATAAATTGTAATCTGAATACTAATATATAATCTTCTCTTGTATTTGTGGGTGTCTTGATTTGCGGTAGACAATTTCATCTTGATTGACACAGTTAATACTTTACTTCATATTATATGAGGAAATAATTTAAATATGGACTAACTATAAACAAAATCGTTTCACCACCTCTATGGATAGTTTTATATGTTCTCACATAATTGAGTACCCATTTGGACTAATTATAGATAAATTGTATCACCACCTTTATGGATGGTTTTATATATTTTGAAATAATTAAATCCTAAAATAAATTAATTGGATAATAATGACAATTTATATATTAGAAAAAGTAAGATTTCTCTGTATTTAAAATATCAAGAGTGGATCTCATACCCCCAGTATTTTAATTCATTGTTGCATTCAAATTTAAAAATTGTCCATCACTTTAATCAATTCAGCCTTTTTATTTTGTTACTCGGATTATTATTTTATTTTACTAAATCTATTCCATGTGGATCAATCTCGGACTTACCGGGTTATTTTATTATTTCGACACTTTAATATTTGGGAATAAAGAATCTATGTGAATATATATGATCAAAGTCAAAATATCTTAAATTATATGCAAATGCAAAGCTCTTAAAATGGCGGACGTATTGAAGAATCATTTTGTGAGTATTTGGGAATAAAGAATCATTTTGTGAGTATGTGAATATATATGATCAAAGTCAAAATATCATAAATTATATGCAAATGCAAAGCTCTTAAAATGGCGGACGTATTGAAGGGAGGCGTAGTTCGCTGCAACCAAAGCTGTGGCTGTTGGTGGCCTTGCTTGCAGCTGCAACCCCTGCTCCTGGGGCAAGGCCATTTATTTGTAGGTGTGGCCAAAATTGCACTTTGCCAAAGAGGAGTTGGGCTGCGTTTGTGTTACTGGTAAAGCTTTTGCTAATTACTAGCTGTGCATGTGTAATACTCGTGTATCTTGCAATTTGAGAAATAATAATCCTGGGTTTGTTAACTAAATTAGAACATAACAAGTTACCAATTAAGTTACTCAACTTCATAACCCCATGTAATTACATCAAAATTATGAATAGGACATTTTTTTGCCATAGATTCAAAGATCCGCAAACTGGGGAAATATCTATGCAACAGGGCATTGCATAGATATGACAAAGTAATTGTATTATTACAGCAAAATGCTCTCTCATCTATAACAATACAACACCAACCAACAATGATCTAGAGTTAACATGGTATGGTATCCATTACTAAATATCTATCATATGATCAAGAATTCAGATAGCATGAATTGGACAATGCTTTATTTTAAAAAGATCTACCACTTATTTCTCATGAGGCAGCTGCCAACAATATTATACTTTTCATATATATATTTTTTCGAAACGTTGGAAATTCCGCCGCCAAACCATCCGATTCGGACCTAAACGGAACAGGTAAAACTCTCGACTGTCCCAGGTTTTTACAAGAAATACACTCCTTGACACGAACTCAGGGCCTGATAACCAAATCATAAGCCATTTGTCACCGAACCATACCATTTTCAGACCTCAATATGAAAAGTCATCGTCTGCTCTTTCCACAAGTCCTCCTCGAGATGCCTTTCATAGTAGTAAACCTCCCCATTTGATTTCACATACAATGCGGTAGTGCTTCTAGTGCCACAACGTCCCTGCACATTCAGAATATAGTATTAAGATTCATTTTCTGGGCGGTAGAACATGGGGAAACAATAGATGAAAGACTTACCAAAGGAAGCTCTGCGTCGATAAATATGGAACTCAAGTTGTATGCTGTCTCGGGAGGAAAAATGTGAGGTAGCAAAGTTTCATAGTATTTAGTACTGTCCATCATTAGCTTGTCAACCATTTCTTTCACGGGAAGTTCACCTTCACCATATTTATCGATCAGCCCTTTGAAAGTATTGTCTAGACGCTGAGCCTGTAAATGGAATAAAACGATTCAGAGTAGATCCAAACATCTAGATTGCAATTTTGAAGTTTTAGGGCATACCTTAGGCCAAGGAGAATCCAGTAGTGCATTTGTTAACACATGGATACCAGGTGAAACCTCTGTGACAAAACTTTTACCTCCTCCTGATCTGTTGGTTATATATACCATGGATTTCAAATGAATATCAGCTACTACCAGGTTAAATCCATTGTACTGATCTGCTTCATTAACAAACTCTTCTGCAAAGTCCATGGGTGTTTTCTTGCTCTGTGGAAAAGCATATATAACATGATCATCTGAATTTTCTAAAGAAATTATCTTGCAACAAAACAAATAACTTGTAGGGAAGTAGAGAAAAATACTTCTATATTTCTTTATAAAATATTTACAAGACATGGCTTTATATAGCCATGAGAATACAACATATTAGGAAAGTGAATATTACACATAAATACTAATTATTCTAGCAATCAACCTAATTTATTATTTTCCTAATTCCAACACTCTTTGTGGAGCATACATGTTATTTATGTTATATGCACCAAGTTTGTTACAAATGAAATCAATACGAGGATCTCGAAAAGACGTAGTAAGGACATCTGCTAATTGACTGTCTGAGTAAACAAAGTTAGTAGCAATACATCATGATAAAATTTTCTCTTTGATAAAGTGACAATCCACTTCTATGTGTTTGGTCCTTTCATGAAACACAGGATTGGAGGCGATATGTAATACTGACTGATTGTCACAGATTAGCTTCATTTGTGCTCCTCCTCCAAACTTTAATTCTTGCAATGATAGTTTCAACCATATCAGCTTTCATGTTGCTAAGGTCATAGCTCTATACTCTGCCTCTGCACTAGACCTGACGACAACAACTTGCTTCTTACTCTTTCAAGATATGAGATTACCTCCAATCAGAACGCAATAACCTGTAGTAAGCGTCTATCTGACGGAGAGCCCGCCCAGTCTGCATCAGAATGACCAATGACTTGAGTATGTCCCTTATCTTCATATAGTAGACGTTGGCCTGATGCTCTTTTTACATATCTAAGAATGAGTACAACGACATCCCAAAGACTCTGACAAGGAGTTTGTACAAACTGACTAACTACGCTTACAGCAAAAGAAATATTTGGTCGCGTGATTGTAAGGTAGTTTAGCTTCCCAACTAATCTCCCATATTATCCAGGATCATCCAATGGTTCTCCGATTATCTTCCTATATTCTTCGGGATACTCCAATGGCTCCCCCTCTTTTGGTATGAGTAACATTGGGATCTATAGGTGTATCCACAGGTTTGCAATCTAACATACCGGTCTCTTGAAGAATATCCAATGTATACTTTCTCTGGGAAATGGCTACCCCAGAGTTAGATTGTGCTACCTCTATGCCAAGAAAGTACTTGAGTCGTCCAAAATCCTTAGTCTGGAAATGATTAAATATGTGTTTTTAGCTCCCAAATACCCTCTTGATCACTTCCAGTGATGACGATATCATCCACATAAACTACCAAGTAGATGCATTTTCCATTGGAATGGCGGTAGAAAACAGAGTGATCATCTTTACTACGAATCATGCCAAAATCTGTAATAACAACATTGAACCTCCCAAACCAAGCACAATGAGACTGTTTTAAACCATAAAGAGAACGGAGAAGTCGACATACCCAACCATACTCCCCCTAAGCAACAAAACCAGATGGTTGCTCCATATACACTCTCTCCTGAAGATCACCATGGAGAAATGCATTCTTGATGTCCAATTGATAAAAGGGCCAATAACGCATAGCAGCCATGAAGAGAAACAAGCGGACAAAACAGTTAAGATCATGAGTAAGTTTACTTACAGAAAAAAGATTAAAATGACAACTAGGTACATAAAGAACAGAGTTTAATGGTAATGAAGGGACAAGAGAAGCTCGCTCGATGCCATTAACAGCAGTTTTAGAGCCATTAGCAAGGGTAACCATAGGGAGAGAATTCGAACCGGTTAAAGAGGAGAAAAGTTTTGGATTACCAGAAATATTGTAGGAGGCTCCGGAATCAAAGACCCAGGGCCGAGAGGAGAGAACTGAGTGAGGCAAGCCATAGAATTACCAGTGTGGGCAACGGAGGCGGAGGATGATTGCTGAGAGGCCTGATACTGAAGGAAAGCTGCATAAACTGGGCCAGATAAGGTAATCTGCTGAGATGGTTGCTCTCAAGAATCAGGGGATGCAATGTTGTCAACTTGAGTAACCTTGGCAGTAGGAGGACCAGGTGGTTTGCCATGAAGTTGATAGCAACATTCTCAGGTGTGACCAACCTTATGACAATAATTGTATTTTAGAAGCACTCCTCGGTGACTATTGGGACCTCGACTGCCTTTGGAATTGTCCCGTGCTGCTAAGATAGAAGTCTTTGCGGAGTGGGACTAAGAGTCAATGACGATAGTGGAAGAGACTCGAAAGAGTTGAGCAAAAATATTTTCCAAAGAGGGGATAGTAGCACTGGTCAATAACTGATCACGAACAGGCTGAAGTCGGATCGAATCCCAATCAAAGTTAACACCATAAAGAATTGTTCTCGCTGGTGTTCCTGTTCGGCAATAATAGTGGCAATTGGCAAGATAGAATTGAATTCCTCTCGCAATGATTCAATTCGACCAATATACTCAGACATATCTAGATCACGCTAATTCAAGTGAAACATATTGGACACAAAATTATAAAATCTCTGGATATCATTAGTATACAAAGTTTGAGTCTTACTCCATAACTTGTGGCAAGTCTTATAGGTCTTAAACATGACAAGAAGTTTAGAATCAATGGACTGCCATAAAAGATTACATAATTGAGCATAAAGCTTTTTCCATGACTTACGCTCAACATCAGGTATAGAATCCTCACTGGAGGTCAAATGATCTTCACACCCTTGCCCCATACACCATAATTCAACCGATGCCGACCAAGAAACATAATTTACGGAGCCAATTAAATTTTCAGTGGTAATAACATGAGAACTATAAGAAGTAGGGACGGAGGCACCTGATTTAGGTAAGATCGAAGCTCGAGGGTGAGTGTCATCTTCCGATGGGCTATCCATAGGGAATATCTCTGAAAAATCTGGGCAAAGCACGGAAGCAGGGGCTGGAGGCAAGTTCCGGCGTGTGGCACACACGCGCAAGGAAGATGGAGGTGCGTGGGACGCACGCGCGGAAAGAGAAGTGGTGTGGCGGCGCGGTTCACAGCGAGGGTAGATCGGCGGTGTCTGAGTGTAATGGTGGTGGTGGTGGTTTGTGGGAAAGTTGCGAAAATGGTGGTGGGTAAATCGAGGGTTCCGATGATAGTTTGGGGAAAACAGGGAGAGAGACGCCAAATGAGGAAACCGACGATGGAATTGAGACAACCCGCTGACAAGGAGTAGGAGGATGCCGAAGAACCTACTGATACCGTGTAGAGAAGTAGAGAAAAATATTTCTATATTTATTTATAAAGTATTTACAAGACATGACTTTATATAGCCATGAGAATACAACTTATTAGGAAAATAAATATTGCACATAAATACTAATTTTTCTAACAATCAACCTAATTTATTATTTTCCAAATTCCAACATAACTAAAACAGAGCGGATTTATTTCAAGCAAATACCATGATGATGCTTGTTATGATTTGAAAACATTCTATGTTGGCAGTTTTGATTAGTGATAATTCAGGATGGTTCAATATTGCAATTTCAGAAGAAAATCATTGCAACCGTGTCTTGAATCAAAGCAAAAAAGGTAAGTTATGCCCCCAAGTCAAAAAGTTGCTCAGCAAACGAAATGAGATTAAATGGACAATGAGCAAGTAATACATCGGAGGCAATAGTCAAAGGTGTTTACACATGCGATCAGCTGAATCCCAATTTGACTTAAAATTAGGGCATCACTTGTATATTTTTTTAACATTTATAAGAAGGGGCTCTATAAAATTCAAGGGGCGGTCCCTGGCGATAATATGGCATCAATTATGGAGATATTCAAATATTTGCAGACCTATGCCGAATAAGGAAGGATACCATAGAATCGTTGCTAGTACTCTTGAAGATGTATCTTTGAACACCTCCAAAATCCAATATTAAAACCAAAAAAAAAAAAAAAAAAAAAAAAAAAAAAAGGGTATTCTCCAAAACATCAAATAAACCAATTCTCAAGTTGAAAATCACAACTTGAACCAACTAGTTAGGAAAAAAAATTGAAGCAAATATGGGACAAAACAAAAAGAAATCACCTGCAAGAAACGAACAGGTAGTTCACCTCTGGTCTTAGCTTGAGGAATTGAGGGAACCTCTCTAAAATTTGTAAGGAAAGCAAATTTACCACCCTTTGTGCAAGCCAGCCATGTCCCACCAGCCGACTCATCTCTCCCTCCTAAAATCTCTCCTCCTTCCCACAGTCCCAGTGGCTTCGTAGGCCTTACAACCACAACAATCAATCAACAAATATAAATTCAATTCAAAACACAACACAACACAACATACCCACAAAATATATTTAATAAAAAACAACGAATACTTACCGGCTGTGATATTCATCTCTGTTGAATAATAACAGAAATGAGTAAAGTGGATGTGCTTGCCACATAAACACAGCTATACACATGGCTTGATGATTGGATTCTGGTGAAATCAAAACACCCCCAAGAATTTTTTTTTATTATTAAATCTTATAAGTAAAAAAAAAAATTCTTTTACAGTATGTTTGGTTGAGGGGTTTTGGAGGGGAGGGGATGAATTATTTTAAATTATGTTTGTTTTGTTCAATTTTTTTAAGGAGAGGGGAGCAAAATCTCTCCTAAGTCAATTTTAGCTCTCCTCCAAAAGTGGGGGGGGGGGTTTTGGAGGGGAGAGAAATTGAGCAATTAAAATTTTAAATACATTGACTAAATTATCCCTACTTATACATTAAAATTCAAAATTGTCCTAATTACAAATCTCTCTTATATTTGCTTCACCATTCAATTGTTCTTATTCTCTTCTCTTATATTTGTTTTTATTTTATTTTTAATAACACGTATTATGTAGAGCTTTTAATTTTAATTTTATTCTTTGTTTAATTCAAAGATAATATAAGTTTATATTGTTTTAATTTTATTTATAAAAGACTACAAGGATAAAATAGTAAATTAGTTTTAAATTTTTTCCCCTCCCTTCTTGAACCAAACATATATCTAATTAAAAACCCTCACCTCCTCTCACCTCCCCTCATTTGAACCAAACATATATTTAATTAAAATCTCTCCCCTCCCGACCCGACCCGACGTAATCAGATCCGACCTGGTCTTCAGGTCAGACCCGACCCGACCTGCAAAATAGGATCGGTTCGCGGGTTTGACCCGACCCGACCCGTAATTAATGATTTTTACATTTTCCTCTCTAGTTAATTTATCATAATTTGGTTTAAGTACAAATCCTATCAAAATTATATCATAAAAATATATATTATGTATTTTTCTGACCCGACCCGACCCATATTTTTTTACCTGACCCGTGCGGGTTTTACTTTAAAATTTTGGGTTTCGGGTCCTTCGACCCATATGACCCGACCCCATCGAGTTTAAGAAAATTAAAAAAAAAAAAAAAAAAACTCGACCTGTGAACACCTTTAGCACAAATATTAAATTAGTCAGCTGTCACTCTGGTTTGGGATAACAACTTCTAAAGTCCTAAAAGTTATATTGTTTTTACACTTAAATTATAAAAGGAAAATTTGTTTATAATTAAGTCCTATATATGTGAATAAATTTTTTCATTTAAGTCCTAAGTCATTAACTATAACAGACCTACTGACGTGGCATAATGAAACGATACTTCAACACAAGCATTAAATCAGTCAGCACATACTTTCACATACTTGTATGCTTGCCAACAAAATGGCGCATTGCCCAATGGGAAAGCCGATCCACTTAGAATGTACAATAAAAAGATGATTTTGGTAGCGAGAAATGGACAAAGGTCTCCCCCATCCGGCTCTACGCAGAGGAATCTCCACTCACTGCTTCCAATAATATCTTCCATTTACCACATCACGGAGGTTTATAGGAATGAGTATTTGCTCCTCTAGTATTAAGATATTTTTAGCGAAGGATAATAGTTCAGTTGGTATTGTGGAGCTCTTGCAATGCAATTGGGTCTGTAACACCCCGGTAATTCTGACGACTACTATGTTATAGGTGGCATAATACATGATATAAATCATGCTCAAGATAGTATGTGCTCGTGAATTACTTTTTGAACATTCGGTGAATTCTTTACAGTTTCGATACAAAATTTACGTTCGGTTCTATTCCGGATAGCCTTTAGCATTTGGGCCATATCTTTTTCATACGATCTTCGATTTTTATGAATTTTATATCGTCAGAAATCTAATACTGATACCTACAACTTTCGAGTTTGACATTATTCCAAATTCGAATCAGAAGTAGGTCCAAAATCGTAATTGTCGTAGCTACTATATTGAATTTCGAGTAAAGTCTAGAATTGAGTGATGTGGCACAATCTTGGCCACTCATTTCATTACAAAAAGCAGCCATCTTCCTATAAATAGGGGACTATTCACTCATCCATTTTCTTAGCCAAAAACGTGAAGAGCAAAGGAAGAATGGAGGATTTTCTTCTATCCCTCTTGTATTTATTTTCAAGATATTTTTGATCCATTCAATCACATTTTCAAGCTTGGTAAGCTTCCTCTCTCTTTTTATCTTCTCATTTTTCAGTTTTTTGGCAAAGAAAATAAAGCCTCAAATTCGCACCTTGCATACCCTAGGGTTTGGATTTTCTTAATAGGCATTGATAGTGTGTTAACATGCATTTTGGAGGGTTTCATGATAGCATTGAGCATGGATTGAGCTTCTTTGTAAATGCCCAATTTTTCCCCAATGATAGGGGTTGGCCGAAACTGTTTTCGTTCAAAGGGGGAGTGTTTTTGTTTCTTTGATGATAATTTAAGGTGAAGCATGCATTAGACAATGGTTGATATGAGTTTGTTTTGGTTTAAGTTGAAAATTCTAAAGTTACATTTTCTTGTGCATTCGTCGAATTATGTTTATGTATGAGGGGGTTTAAGTTTCTGAAGTAATATTAGTTCAAGTGCTTGGATTATGTTCTAGACATGTTGAAGTGTAGATGATGGTGTTGGAATTGCTTTAGGTAGTAACAATGGAGAGTTGGTGCTTGGCCTTGAACTCGGATGAGCATCGCGACGCGTAACGGGAAGGTGCTCACTTCCTCGGGTCTTATCATGTGGGAGTCGCGATGCGGAACTCCTAGCGTCACGACGCGTAACAAGAATGTGTTTTTGCCTCAGGTCTGAACGTGTGGGAGTCGCGATGCGCAACACCTAGCGTTACGACGCGAAACATGAAATGCTCTCTAACTTGACCTGTTTGTATTGGCGTCGCGACGTGCAAAACCTAGCGTCACGATGCGTTACAGAAACAGTTTCAGCTCATTTCAATTTCATCCTAAGATGTTAGAAGACACCCTCAAGGACACATATACAACATGTATGAGCATCCACTACATCCATGACCATGATTAGCTTCTTAGTTTAAATATGATAACCATATTCGCATCCAATATCATTGGCAATAGTTGTTAATCTATGAGTTGACATTATATTTTCAAGTTGATATTTACTTATTTATTTTTGATTTGAGACTTACTTTTAAACGCATTGGGGCGTTAGCCAAGTTGATTTCCAGTTTTTTTTATAAATGAAATGTTTTGAGATGTTTTGAGTTAAAAGTATGATTTTATGATTTTTGGAGCCATGGGAAAAAAACTCACCTCAGATGTAACTTGGAATTGACGGGTATATACATGTGCACATGTAGATCAGGACTAGGGGACAGTGATACGTAACACATCTAGATTCTAGTTCAGGACTAGGGATGACAGATGTCCCTAGATCCTAGATTCAGGGTCAGGATGATGGCATGGAATGGGGGACAGCGATACACGTAACGCCCCAATGGCATGGATTAGCACTCCTGGATCTAGTTCAGTGGCTTGGGGGACGGAGATATGTAACGTCCCAAGACACTAGTTTAGGCGTATGGGGGGACATCGATACGTAATGCCCTAATGGGTCAGGTTTTCTACAAATCTCAGAGATATGATTTTCAGAAATGATAGTTTTATGAAATAGTTTCAAAAGAAATAGTTTTATGAGAATCTCAAATATTTATAGAAAGAAAGAAGTTTCTAGAAAATTTTCACACAAAGAGATTTATTTTCAGATAAGAAAAGAGTTTTCAGAAAAGATAGTTTCATGAGATGATTTTGGTTTTAGAACAATGAATTTTCATAAAGCATTTCAGTTTCCGTTTTAAACTGGCCATTCACTAGATCGTTCAAACGATCTAACCCCCCACACCTAGTGTTTCTATTTTGCAGGTCTACCCGGAGGATGAGCTCGAGAGGATGGATACTGATAGCAGTCACTAGGGTGTTTGGGTCCACCAGGTCGAATACAGAGGCTCAGCACAGTCAGTGTCAAAGTAAAGTTGCATGCATACACTAGTATTGTATAAGTCGTTGTAATATGTTAAAAGTGTTCATTAAACAGAGTTGTATGGAGAAATATATTTGAGTACACAGTAACGAGTATTAAAACACATTCTATGTTGTTGAGTCGGGCAATGGTTTCTATGCATTAGTTTGTAGTCGAGATGGTATTAGTAGTGATGATCACAGTCAAAACGTTAGAGGCTTAGAAGGATAGATCAACCTATTCTCTGCCGGTAGCATCTCCGAAAGGGGGATGTTACATTTGCGATTACGGGTTGGATGTCTAAAGGAGAAGTCTTGAGGTGACTTTTTCCGGAATAGTTAAATTTGCACCATGGCAAACCCAAGGATCGTTGTCTTTTAGATCAGGGTTTGGGAGCATGACGGATGAAGATAATGATATAGAGAATTTTTTATGGAGAAAATTAATAAGGATTTTCCATCAATTGATCTAGATGAGCCATTTTGCTGGCATCGTATAAATATGCCAAAATATGTGATGACTGATTTAATGCTTGTGTTGAAGTATCGTTTCATTATAACATGTCAACAGGTCCATTATAGTTAACATATTAAGACTTAAAAGAAAAAATTAATTCAATTATATGATTTAATTATAAACAAAATTTTATTTTCGGACTTAAGTGTAAAAACAACACAACTTTTAGAATTTTAAAAGTTGTTATCCTAAACCAATGTGCCAGCTGACAAATTTAATGTTTGTGCTGATGTGTAGTTCCATCATGTCAAGTCAGCGGATCCGTTAGAGTTAACGGATTAAGACTTAAAAGAAAAAAATTATTCACATATAGGACTTAATAATAATAAAAAATTCTTTCTGAAATTTAAGTGTAAAAACAACACAATTTTATGACTGAAAATGTTGTTATCCCTAAAATGTTTCCTATATTCCTAAATATTTTTTGAGGCGTTCAAAATAAAAAAAATATTAGTTTCTTATAATTATTTTAATATTTTGAACAGGATAAAAATTTAAAAAAACAACTACATATATATATTTTAAAAAAATTAAAACATTTTAAGCTCTCTCAATGTAGCATGTCAGTTACTCAATTTCAAAATAAGAAAAATAAAATAAAATAAAATAATTTTAATTAAATATTAAATTAAGTTTTCCTAATAAAAAATTAACAAATTGATTTATCTATTCTTAATCAAATACTTGTGAAATCCCTCTTTCGTGGAGTTCTCGAATGAACTTGCTTGGACAGTAGTAGAGACCCAAAAGGATTCTCTATAGAGTCTGATCTCAAAATCGATTATGAGTGAACAACAGTATGTTGCGGTGATTCGATTGCAAAACCATGGCATGTAGACCCGGCCATGATTCTGGTTCGGAATCAAAATCGAACTGGTTGGAACCGAACGGTTCCGATTTCGGTTCTGGAACAAGAATTTTTCGGTTCAGTTAGGGTTCACCCTGACCGAACCGAACGGAACCGCTGGAACTGTCCGATTCCAGCGGTTCTACGGTTCCAACCGGAACCAAACGGTTCCGGTTAGAACTGTAGAAGCCCAACGGCTAGTAGCCATTGGGCTGGCAGGGAGCAACGACTCCCTGCCCTAAAATCAAAAATATATATTAAATATTAATGGTAATTACTAAATTACCCTTAATAACATTAATAAAAACAACTAGTTTTATTCCAAAAATGTATAAATATGGGTCATTTGTCATTTTTTCAACACACCAATTCTCAATTCTCTCAATTTCCATAATTCTATAATTCTTTAATATTTCTTTAACAAAAAATGGCAAGCTCATTTGAGAACATCATGTTTAATGTGCCAACCCAAGAGAGCGGTCCTAAGTTCGGTACACGGAGAAGAGAAATTAAGTCTTGTTCCTCCGATATTTTCAAAATTCATTTTCATTTTGTCGAGACTGAAAATGAAGTTCAAGAGCACTATGAAACTATTGTGGGGTTTCTTACAATTTTACTTGTGGCTATGGCAATATGAACAAATACTTGGATAGACATCATTGATGAGTGATAAATCTATCACTATTTCCCACTCATTTAACTTAATATTTTGTATAGTTTCTTGAGTTTTGTGAATATTTTGATGTGTTTTGTGTTATTTTGTAGATAAATAAAGTTTTAGGACACTCTGGAGGTGATTTGGGCCAAAACAGTGCAAATTGGCAAAAATGGCATTTTGGTAATTTTCCGCGTCGCGACGCCTAACGTGCGCCAGGTCCACAAATCAGAATCTGAGAAAAGTTTGACTTTGCTAACGTGCACCGTGCCACGTGTCAACCAATCACAGTGTGCCAAGTGTCGCCACATCAGCATCAATTATTGGCTCTCTTATCCCCCATCTGACACGTGGCGGATAAGAATCTAGTCGACCAATCAGAAGCTGCCACGTGTCACAATAATTGAGCCCCAACCACCTTGCCACGTGTCACATTATCACTTTATCCAGAATCTTCAACCGACGAACCAGAAGCTGCCACGTCGACCAAACGGGCGTCGCGACGCGAGCTGGGCGTCGCGACATGCGACCCATACTGACCCCTATAAATAGAGCGCGAAATCCCAGTTTCAGTGGTACCACACTCTGTCATCTCTTTGATGTAAAGAGTGAATTTCTCTCTCTAGTTTCTATTAGTTTTAGTTTTTTTTAGTTTTGTAAATAATTTTAATTACGTTTTGTAATAATATTAATTTACTTTTTTACTTTTTACAGTTTTTACTATTCACCATGAGGAGGTAACTTCCCCAGCTAGGGTGAAAGGTAATTCTTATACTATTACTATTTAGATTAATCTCCCTTAAATATAATATATTCACTATTTAAAATATTGACTTATAAATGATACCGCCAGATTGGTCGGTTGGTAATTCATTTTAATCTGGTTTAAACCTGACTAATCAAGGATACCGCCAGATTGGTCGGTTGGTAATTAAACTTTCTTACCGCCTATATGGCAGGTTCATGGACAAATCTTTTTACCGTCTTAATGGCTGGTTGGACTTAATTTGACTTAATCAAGATACCGTCTATATGGCTGGTTGGTAATGTTATCACAAGTTTATATATTATATTATGGGAGATATATAAATTAGTAGTAGTAAAAATAATTCCTTTTACCTTAGCATTTTATTTTATTGTAATTACTTTTCAGTATTTACTTTACTGCATTTTTACTTTATGTCTTTTATTTTCAAGTTTTTACTAGCCCTAGTTATGTGTTGTAACTAAATTAGTTATCTGGGGTTGTGATGACTTTTAATATCACCGGTTTATAAGGGGTTATATTATAGTTTGGGTATTATAAAGATTTATTTATTGAGTCTTAATATTAATGCTTTTTATTAACTGGCCACTAATAAAATTGATCTGGTAAATCTAAAATGAACTAGACATAGAGATTTTAGGTTTTAGCCTTAGACTTAATAGCCCACGATCTTCCTTGAGGATAGATAACCCTTTAATAGATTCCTTACATGATAGACATATACCTGTCGGGCGGAGGTAGCCATAATTGGAACTTAAACTTAATGAATCCAGATAATTTGGTTGACATAGACATATGGTTCAATTGAGTTAAACTGAGTATTTGTGTCTGACCATCGATAGAGGTTTTCACATAATTTAGTGTTCCAGGTAATAAATCAATATACTACCCAACTATAAAATAACCACTTCATCTTTAAAATGATATTGGAAGAAATCACAACCCTAGATAGTTTTTAATATTGAATTTTCTTAAAACCTACTTTCGAATAATTTATTTACTTGTTTTTAAATTTAGAATCGTCACCATTTCAAATCAATCAAACAACATGTTAGATAATAGTAATCATTTGACCTCATAAAATTAATAGCTTAGATATTAACTTCTCGTGGGATCGATATTTTTATACTACTTGAACGATACGTGCGCTTGCGTTATACGTGTGTGTTTACACCGGTCAAGTTTTGGCGCCATTGCCGGAGACTTATTTTTCTTGAGTTATTGATTTTGAAGCTATCCAATTTACTTGTATCTAATTTTCTTTATTTTTATCTGTAATTTTTATTTCTTTCTTTTATTTCAGGTGGTTGAAAAATGGAACATTATTGGGAGATTGAGAGATCACGAGCTTTACTAGAAGAAGATACACCCCAAATCTGGGAGCAACAGTCCGATTTTCTGAGGCCTGTTGTCCAGCCCAACTATTATCACTGGATGCCAGAACCAAGCAATACCACATTTGCTCAATAAGACGCAATGGGGAGATGTGACATATGTAATGGTAACCACCCTAGAGATTATTGCGAATACAATTACCATCCAGGGTGGCAGAGCTATCAAGATCCTTCATGGTATGATGAGCCATCACATTTCACAGAACCACATTTTCCATCTTAGCCACCACCCACCTACAATGATCTTCATCAACAATCAGAACAATCAGAAGAATATCAGATGATTGACATGCTCAAATATGTGTTCAAGAAACGAGATGAAAAGTTGGATACAATGCTTGAAACATTCCAGAATTAACTCGAAAGTATTCAGAGTCAAACAGAATCCATACAGAGAATGACAGATCAGATCAGACAATTAACAGAAAACTAGAACTTCATACCTCAAGAAGCATTTTTAGATGACACTGATGAAGCCTTCGAGTACCCCACAGATCCACAATGACACCTTAACAGATGAGGAGGCTGAGCAGTATCAACAATCAGAGGTATCAGTTCAGGAGCCTAAACCAGCGAAGTCTCAATTTGATTTTTATTATTCAGATTCTGATGATGATGAAGCTGAGCTGTTAATACCAATTGCACCAACAACGGAGGATCAAACTTTCAATCCTCAAAATGAAGATCTTGGAGCATGCTTTACCATGATGTTTGATGAATATCTACCTGAACCATCCATTCCAGTCGTATCAGAGGATGAAGACCTAAAATCTGACATTTATTTTCATCCTCAGGTTGATATTTTGAAGCATGCATTTCACAGATGACAGATGAAGAGCTGAATACGGAAATTTTAAAATACATCTGTGAAGAAAAGGTGGAGCAAGAAACAGAGCAAATGGAGGAGCAATTGTCAGACAAAATTGAAGATCCAGTGAATTCAGAAGAAACATCATTGTTTTGGGGAGTACAATTCGTAGATATCACCCAGAAGCTTGACAAAATGGAACTTTCATTCAAAGTCAAGCACCATACGAGACCTCCTGATTTTCTTTCTTTCTTTTCAGGAACCACTGGAGCAACAAAGATTGAAAAGGTGGCACGAGCACTGAATGGGATAAATTATTTTTGCCATTTTACCGTTGGAAGAGACCCTTCAAAAGCAACGCTCACGGGATTGTCTTTAATCGGACATCCAAAATGACATTGAAACCTCTTTAACAGATGGATTTCAGTCACGTCTGGCTGAAGACGAAAAATGTAGCGCTAGCAGGGAGGCAACCCATGCAATAATTTTAATTATTTATTTTATTTTGTGTATACATGTTGTAGAATTATTTTTAATGTTGTGTTATTTTTGCAGGAAAAATTAAAAACGGAAATTTTCAGGACAAAGCAAGCCAGTGCAAGTGGGATTTTCACAAAATAAAAAAATTGACAAAATCACGAAGATATAAAGTTGATCCAGTAGAGACGGCCGAGTAAGGAGTCAGCTTTTGAGACGCGTCCCAGTGGATTTATCCTTCGAAAGACTTGGTTTTGCCAAAAAAAAAAAACAACCGAGCGTCGCAACAGAAGGCAAAATTCAGCGTTGCGGCGCGGGATCGATTACAGAACATAAACCAGCAGCCGCCGCACAGATCTCACTCCTCCTTCTTCAACATTTCACAATTCTCTCTCAACTCACAACCACCACAGCCGAGCCTTCACCCCCACATGAGCTATATCAATCAGAAACCGAGAGCCCACAACCGATTCAACTATCACCAAGAGATCCATCAGCCGTACCCACCGAGAGCCACGATCACCCTTACCGAGCCACTACCGTGACCGAGCCTTGCTGATCCAGACGCGCCACTGCCAAGCCAACAACGACCCACCAGCCGCACCAACATCACCGAGATCCAGCCACCCTCACTGAGATCCAGCCAAAACCGAACAAAACCGAGCCTTCGCCGAGTCCTCGCCACCACCGTCGAGACCGGAACCATCTCCACCCTTTACCGTGAGCCTCACCACCGAGAATCAACAGATCCGAGACCCACCAGCCGCCGAACCTTTGACCGAGATCCACCAGTTGCAACTTTCACCGAGTCAAACACCAAGCCTTTGCCGAGCCGTGAGCCACTGTACCGAACCACCACAAACCAGCCTCCATCACCGGAACCGCCACTGAGAATCGTGACTGAGCCATTGCCGTGCTAGAAGCCGAAACCGTCACTGCCAAACCAAGCCGCCAAAAGTGTTAACGGTAAAATCTGAGAAATTTTGAAACCTCTGGTATTGAAATTGTGGAATTTTGGAAGTGTTGATTTGATTGATTTGTAGTTTTGGGGGCGAAGTGGTACTTTGTGTGGTGATAGATTTAGGTTGTGTATTGGGAGAATTTGAGATTATAGGGGAGACTCTGCCGAAAATTCTGTAAAAATGCCGCTGAAAAGATACAGGACATCGACTTCTGCCGCACCCACTTTTGATGATTTTAAATTCGTATCTGCTACTGCGGAGAAGAGATACGAAGAGGGAATAACCCGGAAACACCATATTATGGAGATGGGATTTGACATAAACCCTGGGTTATTTCCTGATATTGACATGATTATCGCAGATTAGCACTGGCGAAAGCTTTGTCAGCAGCCTCACCCAGCCTATGCAACTATTGTACGGGAGTTTTACGCAAATGCTTATGAGCATCATGCGTATATGGCAATGGTTAGAGGTCAACATATATCATTTGATTCCTCAAATATTAACAGATTTTATGACATACCTGATTTAGAGGAAGATGAGTATTCTTGCAGTGATGAAGAGTATTGATATCACTCATCTCACGGAGACTTTTTGCGTTCCAAATGCTGCTTGGGTCATGAGTAGCAGTGGAGAATATATGAAGATGAGTTCGAAATTGCTGAAGCCTGAGACAAAAGTATAGTTCCACTTCGTGACTAGAACTTTGCTACCGGGATCTCACATCACATATGTCACGAAGGAACGTATGATATTATTATACTGCATTCTGGAGGGTTATACGATTAATGTTGGTCAGCTGATTTTGACCAACATCGCTTGGGCTGCAAGGTCGACACAGTCTGGCATGTTTTATTGTTATTTGATTTCATCACTTTGCACACAGGCCAGGGTTCCTGTAGAACCAAGAGAGGAATTAACGCAGCCCATGGCAGCAATAACTACCAGAATTATCCAACAGTTTCATACATAGAGACAGGCTCATGCGGCACCATCAGCTACCACCAGCACCACAACAACCGCCTCAACAACCACACAAATCATCTCGACCTCACTCCTTAACTCAAAGGGTCACTAGATTGGAATCTCAGCAGAGATACATGGTTCAGCTGCTCGAACAAATAGCACGACAAGTGGGGATACAAGATGAGCAGTTTCCACCACATCCAAATATCGACAGTGACGAAGAGGAGACAGATGATTAAACTCAGGTACTATTTTTCCATTCTATTTATTTATGTTTTGTAACGCATTGGGACAATGCTTGATTTATGTTTGGGGGTATGAGTCTGTTTTTAAACTTTTTCAAAAATTCCGTTAAAATTTTTTTTTCTGCATGGCGTGTGTTTTATTTTCTGTTTCATGTGTGTTTTAAATCGAAAAAAAATCAAAAAATAAAATGTGTCCGATGATTTAATTGTTTGTTTAGCTAAAAAGTTCTAGGAAAAGATAAATGTTAATTTCACTTTTATCCCTAATTTGAATTTCTTATCTAGGTCAGACTCGTGCACACTTTTAAAATAGTCTCGAAAGCAGTTAGATAATAAGGAATTAACAAAGTGACTAGTTGAAATAATCGGTGGTTGATGAATGACCGTTTGACTGAGTTTCTGTTTCTGTCTACAATTATTTGTGACGTGAGGAAAAAAAAAACTAAACCAAGCAAGTACTCAGTAACCGGGCATCTTGCCTCAGTAAGCAGTGATAGTTCACGTCAAACGGGAAAGCTTGTGTTAGTTTTTAAACATCCGAGATCCGGGTGATTAAGTACGTAGGGGTGTTTTAACACCTAGTGCCCTAAAACCATCTGGTTTGGGAGTCACTGACCCAAAGCTCGCTACATGGATCAAATATGTTGTAAATAAAAAAAATCAGAAAAATCACATACCTCACCTTTGTTGATTATAGTAAACAGAACAACTTTAGATACTCAGATTGGTTTGACCCATTAACTACTGAGAATTGAGACGAAATCACCAAGTTGACAACTTAGAATCGAAGCTGTTTGCTAGACTATTCACACACACACTTTGAGTCTGATTTAGATATGTTGTTCAAAAGAAAGGATTTTAGTTGGAATATGCATTTTGAAGGTTCCTCTAACTTTGATGATGGACATTTTCCGAGGACGCTGTTTATATATTATTATTGTCTTTTTGCTTTTGTGTGCATTAGTTTTACTTTCTTTTTACTTTTGTAAAATGTTTGTGGGTATCATTGTTGTAAACCCTCACGAGACTACAACTCGTCCACTAGGGACACCTAGGGGTTTAAAGGCTTGTTGCATACGCTAAATGCAACTGTGATCCCTACGAAAGTGGCTTATTAAATTTTATTTTATTATGTTATTTTATTTTGTGTTTTGCTCGAGGACTAGCAAAATGTTAGGTTTGGGGGTGTGATGAGTGATAAATCTATCATTATTTCCCACTCATTTAACTTAATATTTTGTATAGTTTCTTGAGTTTTGTGAATATTTTGATGTGTTTTATGTTATTTTGTAGATAAATAAAGTTTCAAGACACTATGGAGGTGATTTGGGCCAAAACAGTGAAAATTGGCAAAAATGGCATTTTGGTAATTTTCCGCGTCGCGACGCCTAACGTGCACCGAACAGTGCTAACGTGCGCCTGGTCCACAAATCAGAATCTGAGAAAAGTTTGACTTTGCTAACGTGCGCCGTGCCACGTGTCAACCAATCACAGCATGCCACGTGTCGCGATTCTATGGTGCCGACATTCAAATTGCCACGTGTCGCCACGTCAGTGCCATGTCAGCATCAATTATTGGCTCTCTTATCCCTATCTGACATGTGGCGGATAAGAATCTAGCCGACCAATCAGAAGCCGCCACGTGTCACAATAATTGAGCCCCAACCACATTGCCATGTGTCACCTTATCACCTTATCCAGAATCTTCAACCGACGAACCAGAAGCTGCCACGTCGACCAAACGAGCGTCGCGACGTGAGCTGGGCGTCGCGACGTGAGCTGGGCATCGCGACGCGCGACCCCTACTGACCCCTATAAATAGAGCGCGAAATCCCAGTTTCAGTGGTACCACTCTCTCTCATCTCTTTGATGTAAAGAGGGAGTTTCTCTCTCTAGTTTCTTTTAGTTTTTAGTTTTTTTTAGTTTTGTAAATAATTTTAATTACGTTTTGTAATAATATTAATTTATTTTTTTACTTTTTACTGTTTTTACTATTCACCATGAGGAGGTAACTTCCCCAGCTATGGTGAAAGGTAATTCTTATACTATTGCTATTTAGATTAATCTCCCTTAAATATAATATATTCACTATTTAAAATATTGACTTAAAAATGATACCGCCAGATTGGTCGGTTGGTAATTCATTTTTAATCTGGTTTAAACTTGACTAATCAAGGATACCGCCAGATTGGTCGGTGGTAATTAAACTTTCTTACCGCCTATATGGCAGGTTCATGGACAAATCTTTTTACTGCCTTAATGGCTGGTTGGACTTAATTTGACTTAATCAGGATACCGCCTATATGGCTGGTTGGTAATGTTATCACAAGTTTATATATTATATTATGGGAGATATATAAATTAGTAGTAGTAAAAATAATTCCTTTTACCTTAGCATTTTATTTTATTGTAATTTACTTTTCAGTATTTACTTTACTGCATTTTTACTTTATGTCTTTTATTTTCAAGTTTTTACTAGCCCTAGTTATGTGTTGTAACTAAATTAGTTATCTGGGGTTGTGATGACTTTTAATATCACGGTTTATAAGGGGTTAGATTATAGTTTGGGTATTATAAAGATTTATTTATTGAGTCTTAATCTTAATGTTTTTTATTAACTGGCCACTAATAAAATTGATCTGGTAAATCTAAAATGAACTAGACATAGAGATTTTAGGTTTCAGCCTTAGACTTAATAGCCCACGATCTTCCTTGAGAATAGATAACCCTTTAATAGATTTCCTTACAGGATAGACATATACCTGTCGGGCGGGGTAGCCATAATTGAAACTTAAACTTAATGAATCCAGATAATTTGGTTGACATAGACATATGGTTCAATTGAGTTAAACTGGGTATTTGTGTCTGACCATCGACAGAGGCTTTCACATAATTTAGTGTTCCATGTTAATAAATCAATATATTACCCAACTATAAAATAACCACTTCATCTTTAAAATGATATTGGAAGAAATCACAACCCTAGATAGTTTTTAATATTGAATTTTCTTAAAACCTACTTTCGAATAATTTTATTTACTTGTTTTTAAATTTAGAATCGTCACCATTTCAAATCAATCAAACAACCTGTTAGATACTAGTAATCATTTGACCTCATAAAATTAATAGCTTAGATATTAAGTCCTCGTGGGATCGATATTTTTATACTACTTAAACGATACGTATGCTTGCGTTATACGTGTGTGTTTACGCCGGTCAATCATGCCGCTGAAATTGAACTTGATACAACGCAAACTCAAATGGTCAGGTACGCATCATCTAGTAGAGGTACGAGTTCTTTAGATTTATTTAAATATTCTGATACTAAAAATAGAGAAGAATTGCAAATTTACTTGTATGACACATCTTTCTTTAAGTTTTGGTGAAAAAATTACTTTTACTAATTACGTTCAAAATGTTTTAGATCCTGCTGCTTGTAGAATGACTAGAAATACAATAAAACATCAAAATTTTAAATTATACAAATATGGTAAAATTATTTTAAATGAAATATTTAAAAATATTAAAGGTCTTTTTTCTATTTGTTCTGATATTTGGAGTGACCATTGGAAAACACACTCATATATGGGTGTGACTTATCATTGGATTGATGCATCATGGAACATGCAAAAACGACTTATTGCATTTAGAGTTTTTGATGAGCAACATATTGCACAAAATATTTATATAATGATGAAAGTAATTTTTGATGAATTTAGTTTATTAGGTAAAATTTTAACAATTGGTTTTGACAATGCATTTACAAATACTGCATCAATTAGAGATTTAAAAGAAATATGCGAACTAAATTTGGGGGGTCGATTTTTCATGTTTGTTGCACATGTCATGTCCTTAATTTATGTGTTCAAGATGCTCTGACGTATTTAGCATCTTTCATTGATCCTATTAAGATTGCACAGAATAAACCAAGTTTTATGTATTCAAGCGATAAAATTTTCACGCAATGTTCCAACACGTTGGAATTCAACTTATTTTCTTTTATGTCAAGCTTTACAATACAAATGCATTATGTAGTTTTTTTCCTAAACATATTCAATATATCACACTTTTTCCTAGTCAATGAGATATCTGTGAAAAAAATTTAGAAATTTTAAAAGTTTTTTATGATGCTACAAGTGTTTTTAGGAGTGTTTATTATCCTACAACACATTTATTTCTTGTTGAAAGTTTGAATATTGTTGGTACTCTAACTAAGCATGCTGAAAGTTCTAATCTTAATGATATTGTTTTAATTGAAGCTATTTCTGTTATGAAACGAAAATGGTTGAATTATTTTAAAGACATTCCATTACTTTATCTTATTGCCACAGTTTTTGATCCTAAGTTTAAATTAGAAGGTTTGAATAGTGCATTACAAGTTTACTATGAATATTTAGAAATATCTAATGAAATTAATATTACAAGAATAATAGATATAATAAAAATTGATTTAATAGATTTATTTAATGATTATGTTAGTAGATATAACTTGCAATCAGTATGACAATCTAGTAGTAGCTAACCCATAATACATTCAAGACTTAGCGTAGGTGATCGTTGGTTACTACAACGAAATAAAAAACATAGGGATAACACGACTAACAACCTGGAATTAGATTATTATTTATCTACCAATTTCGAGTTTCCTACTGAAAGTTTAGTGAGTAAAAATTTTCAAGTACTTGACTGGTGGAACCGACATCAAAATGTCTTTCTTGTATTATCAATTATTGCTAAAGAAGTGCTGGCAGCACTTGTTTCCACCGTTGCGATTGAGCAAGCTTTCAGCTTAAGAGACAATATATTGGAAGCGAGACGGTCTTCATTACATCCAAGCACTTTAGAAGCAACATCATATGCAGATGATTGGATGCGAGTTGATCTGAGGTAACAAGAAGATGCCCCCATGACTTTGAAGAGTTGTTCGACAATGCATCTGCAAGTGCAAGCGGAACGATAGCTGAATGATCAACAGACACTGATAATGATGATGATTGATCAGTAAATAATTATAAATTGTAATGTGGAACTATCTTAAAAATAGAATGGAACTACGTGAGCTTTGATTCGTCTCATCCCTGAAGGATACGTAGGCAACTTAAGTTTTTAAAAATTTAAGTTCAAGCTCTTTAATTTTATTTTTTAATTTAATGTAATCTAAATTCAAATTCATAATTTTAAATAAATTTTTAATCTCTTTTTTTTTATTAAAAAAATCATTATTAATTTTTTAAAAAAAAATTAAATGGAAGCGGAACCGTACCGGACCGGTGGCCAGGTCTAATGGCATGCTAACAGTATTATTATTGACACCAATTCAACTTCATATTCGTTCTTTTCTATTTGATGCAATTAAATTGCCTCTTAATTAATTATTAAAATTAACCTTAATTTATCCCTAATAAAAAATAACAAATAATATATCATAGTTCTAATAAAAAAATTAGCATCCGTTTATTAAAATTATGAACCTATTATAATTAGAATAAATCCACTTAATAATTAATCCTAATTTTGTTATGTACAATTGTTATGTAATTAGAATCTCATCCATTCAAAGTTTAACAAGATAACTATCATAAATAAGTTTTAATTGTCAAAATTGTTATACAATTAACATAATAAAACAATCGCAATTCAAAAAGAAAACTATTATAATCGTGAGAAATCATAAATTTCATTAATTAAAAGCCGAATTGAAGAAAGAAAGTAAACTTGGACGAAAATGAGAACAAGTCGATTCAGAGAGGATTGTTCGATTGAGTTGATTAAGAAAAATGTCATTTTTCTTTATATTACTTACTCTTTTTTTGTTCAGGAGGTATGATTTTGGTATAAATTACACTATGAACTTTGACTTTAAAAGCGAATTTAATTTTGAATTTGTAACTTTTCTAAGTTAATTACTATAATGATTTTAATTTTGTTTTTTTGCAATCCATAATTTATAAAGTTTAACAAGTTCTTCTAAGATTAGAAGTTTACTTAATTCATTAATGACTATTTTAACATAATAGTTGATTCGAAGATGATTGTTCGATTGAGTTGATTAGAAAAAAAACTATTTTTTATATTGCTTTTTTGTTTGTTTTTATTTTTGTAGAATGTATGATTTTGATAGATATTGCATTATGAATTTTGACTTTGAAGGTGAAATTAATTTTGAATTGTAAAACTATTGTTAATTTTCTTAAATAATTACTATAATTTTTTCAACTTTATTTGTTTGTAATCTAGAATTTATAGAGCCTAATTAACAATTTACTTAATTCGTTAATAACTATCTTATATAATAAATAGTGGTTTCTCCTAATCATTATTTGTTTTCCTTAAATATTTTATGTTAGTCTCTTAATAGTCTTCCAAAATATATTTTTCCTCGTTGTTATTTGTTTTCTTTTAAAATATTTTATGTTAGCCTTTATTTGAAATTTTATTTCTTTTCAAATTGATTTAAATTGTATTCTTTATTTTAAAATTTATTCATATTGAGTAAATCATATCATATATTATTCAAGAGTTCACCCATATTTAAATTAACTAAAAATAAAATTTACTTATACCATGACCTATATTATTATTCAGAAGGAATTGCATTGACAGAAAGTAAATTAGAAGAAGATTAGAAGATAAAAACGACAGTAACATCATTTAAGGTATTTATTTCCCTACATATTATACTAGTATTTTTCTATTACATGATATATTCTTCATGCATATATTGATTTATTGAAAAAGAGAAGGAAAAAAAAAGAAAGAAATAACTGAAAGAAAAAACAAGCCTGTAGTTAATGGCAGTAGAAGAAAGATTTATACAAAAATCTTTAAAAATCATAAAAAAGGGCAATAATAATCTAAACAACAGTTTAATAGGAGGAAACGACATGTAAAAAAAATATTTAATATAATCAATTCAAACAAAATAAAAACGCTGTGAAAAATGCACACATAATGTGGTCTTGAAGGAAAAATTATAAACATCATTTCTATTTATTTCCCAAATAAATTCTCATATGAAATAAAAAATAATAGTATCAAATTAAGCAAATTAAAAAAAAAAAAACCATTAAAAATTCAAATAAATTGTTTAACCCGCGGGCCCGAGACTAATTTTATAATTAAATTCTCAGCAAATTGAATATGCATGAACATCAACTCAATTAAATTGAAGAATTAATTATTAATAAAATTATTAAAGGTCTCAATAGTGAATACAAACTCATTCGAGTAACCACGTGTCAATGTCTCATGCGAAACTTGTGCGATAGTCACGTGCTTCACAAGCTCCATAGCCCTGGGTATCACATACCCAGGGGCATGTTGGCCGTTGGATTCACTTTGAGTGAATCCAACGGTCAGATTTAAAAACAAAAATTAAATAGTTCTTTTTTTTTTTTTCTTTTTTTTTTTTTTTGCTGACGTCCCCTGGGTATACCCAGGTAGCAATGGCCAAAAATAAAACATAATAAAGAAGGAAGAAAATAAATGAAAATAAATAAAAATAAATAACAAATTGTTTTCTTAAAAAAAAAAAAAAAAAAAGAAAGAGGGAAAATGGGTAAGGTAGTGGAGGAGGAGGAGCAGGAGAAGAAGAAGAAGAAGAAAGGCAGGCCATCTCTGTTAGATCTTCAAAAACGTAATCTCAGAGAACAACAACAACAACAGCAGCAGCAGCAGCAGAAGAAGAAGAATAAAGGCCTGAAGGATGGATGTAATTACAATTCTGACCATAATCCTACCTCTAATTACACCTCTGCCACTGCTACTCTGCTTCGACGATCCACGCGGCGGAATCCGAATCCTTCACCAGAGAGGGGTTCGGACGGCGACGAATTGGAGGGGTATCGTCCAGAGAAGGAGCGAGTGTATCAGAAATCGAATTCCAATGCGTCCGATTCTGACGAAACCGCCCGCAAGAAGCGGAAGATCAATGCGATCGGAACTGGATCTGGGACTGGGGATTACGACAAGGTACTTGAATCACAAAGTTTAGAGCTTTTTTCACACTTGAGTTAAAAAAAAATTGGAAACTTTTTGGACGGTTTTGAGTAATTATTTTTTTTTTAATTAAAGCGCCAAATATTGGTTCATGGTTTTTATTTTTATTTTTTCATTTTCCATTAACTACGGTCGATTTTTCCCTTTTTGGATTTTTGAATGCTGTGCTACTTTGCTCTGTGCTTCTTAAGCTTATTTTAGTAATAAATAATATATGGTTGTTAGTAGCAGTTTTGTTGCTTTATATATTTTTTTAATTTTCTTTTATGTGTTTTATTTTCAGGAAGAGAAGTCGATTTCTGGTACGAATCCAATAAATAACAACCAAGGTGTGCTAATGAAATCTTATATGAGGAACCCATTTGCTTAAAAGGAGATTTTTTTGAACTTTTTTGCTAATGATCTCAAATACCCATATGCTAAAAAGGCTTCTGTTTTTTTTTTTTTTTTTTTTTTTTAATGTACCTTTTCCGTGTGATTATGGTTGATACTATGCAGAGGCTCAGTTGGAATTGGGACCCTCATTTCCTTTACCAGATAAAATGCTATTGATGTTCATCCTCGATAGGCTTCAGAAGTATTGTCTCTCTGTTTTAGTATCTTTTATTTGAATTATTTTAATTGGATTTTGTTTTCAAGTTCATCGAGTTTTGTTTCTGCTAAAATTATTTATTTTAACTTCAGGAAGGATACTTATGGGGTGTTTTCTGAGCCGGTGGACCCGGAAGAGGCAAGTGATTTTAGTTTGATGGCGCATAAACTTCAGGAGTTTTGTGCTTGCTTCAAAAAATATCATTGTCTTTTAATATTTGATATTTTCATACAGCTTCCAGACTACCATGAAGTCATTGAGCATCCCATGGATTTTGGGACTGTGAGGAATAAACTAGCTGATGGAGCTTATGCCAGCTTGGAGCAGTTTGAGGTTGGTTTACACGCCTGTGATTATATCTTTTGCCCTTCACTGCTTTGATGTTTACTTGGTCTATGGTTTGTGCTTTGCTTTCCGAATGAACTTGATATTGGATCAAAGCATCGGATGTTTTCCTGCTTTAAGTTGGATTTACTTGTTGAATAATTTGATTTTGTGCATATTATTGGCAAGCAAGGTTGGCCTGCTATACTGCCATGCATTACTGTGATTATTAAATGTTAGCTGTTGCTATCTGCATTTAGGTGGATGAATTTCTTTTTAATTCCATTGAAGTAATCTACTCTAATTCCCAAATTGTGCAAATGATCTTGTGAGGTATTTTATTGTTGCTAATGTCTCGTGTATCAGTAAGTTAATGTAATGTTCTGGAAATTTCATGTTATAAGCTTAATTGTATTAACTCTTTGCTTTTGGTGTGCCAATCTGATTGGGAACAACTTGTTTAGAGTAGAAAAAATAGCAGGCAAACAAATAACAAACACAAATAGAGACTGGAAAGTAATTGTCTATTGATTGAAAAGACGATTACAAGATAATAAAGCTCAATGAGCCCCAGAGCAGACTGCTCCTACAGATAAGGATTAACCCTCACTGCTCTAGCCAAATGGCCTACAAATTTTACCCTCTGATGCCTCCATTCCCTGCCATCCTCCCATATTTATTCTCTCATCATTGGCCTATGATTATTTGCTGACAGGTAGCCTAGAGACGACATTCTTATTCCTCATATTTCCCTTCCTCATATAGACCTTGTATACAGGTGGCTTGTATCCACTGGTACCAGCAGCTGGCAGACCAGGTGTGCCGTTGTCCTTACCTCCAGCAAATGCCATTCTGCCAGCTTCATTCTCTACAATATGGACAGCCTCATCGTCTGCAATATGGGCTTTGTCAATCTCAGGAATATGGGCTCTATCACAATCCCTCATGAAATCCAGTGGCAATTTGTAGTTATATTTTTTAGTGTGCATCGGAGATTAAAGATGATGGAATCAAGATCTGTTATGAGGGCTATCGTGTATGGTCCTAGAAACCTTCCATGATAATAGCCCACTACCTGCCCTCTCAAGGGTACTGTCTTTTATTTGGTAATTGTGTATCGTGTTTTAGGAGGTATAATCTCTTTGAACAGCAGGGATTAGTCACATTATCCAACACAGAAAAGGGTAGAGTGGTTGTTTTGAATGCTCAGTTGTGGTCTTCTGCTATTTTACATTGTAGCGCCATAGCCTCATCTCTGATTTTTCTTTACTGAGATCTGGGATGCTTCCAAGGGTGATAGGCCGGCAATCTAGTCATAATACTGTTAGCTAATTTAGTGCTTATTATTGGCTTTAGCCGGGGGGAAAAGGTTGGGAGCTAAGGATGATTTTAAGTTTTGAATCTTGCCTAGCAGTAAAAGAAACAAACCACTAGAGTTATTTGTTTTTGTCTTCACGCTGATTAACAATTCTAAGATTTGCTCAAATGTCTTTCTGTTCAAAATTGAATGGATATTTTTTCTATTTGTTATTTCTTGAGTAGTTATTAATCTTTAATTGTTTTAGCCTTTGAATCTACACACTAATAATCAAATGAAAATAAAATATATAATTTTGATTTTGTCAATAGCGTATCCTGATAATTATCTGGCAGCCATATGTATAAAAAACTGGAGTTGCAGTTTTTGAAAATTGACAATTTGATTATGTTCTCTTGCAGAAAGATATTTTCTTGATATGCTCCAACGCAATGCAGTATAATGCACCTGATACCATATATTTTCGACAGGTATAGTCTGCTTTCAACTCTGAATTGCAATTCTAATTACATCTTTATATGTTTTCTTGGATTTTTATTTTGCTTCTAGGCACGATCGATACACGAGCTGGCGAAAAAGAATTTTGATAATTTAAGGCAGGACAGTGATGATAACGAGCCAGAAGCTAAAGTTGTAGAGAGAGGGAGACCACCAACCAAGAATTTTAAAAAGCCATTGGGCCGGCCCCCCTTGGAGTGTGCTCATTCAGATTTATCCTCTGATGCCACTCTTGCTTCTGGAGCTGAAAATAATGTCTTGGCCAATCATGATTTGAGAAAAGGCACTCGTAATTTGGAAAAGTCTGGCCTTGCAGATTCATCTGGTCTTTTTTATGGTTCTCGCAATGATGTAAACACTGGATGGCTGGCTGAGAACAAAGTTGAGAGGAATGATGAAGGTGCTGGTTTAATTTTAGTTTTGGCTAGCCATTTTCCTTACTTCAACTTTCCTTTTCCAGTTTTATTACAAATGTTCATTTTTCTAAAGGAGGCTGAAGATTTCGTCTTTCCTCACAGTTTCAATGTCGAAGGGACATTCGATGAAGCAAGGTAAAAAGCAGTTTGTACTCGATGAGAACAGGCGCAACACTTACAAGCTATTTAATCAGTCATTGCAGGAGTCATCTGTGTTGAATACGTTTGATGCAGAAAGGAAGCAGCTGATGACTGTATGTTTCTTGCTCTACTCTATTATCAACTAAACTCTTCGAAGAGGGGTCATTGCCATTTATCTAGTCCATGCAGATTGGTCTTCTATTTTATTCTTAAGAAATTATTCTAGAATATGTTCCCTATGACTGACAATAGCAAAAGGAATAAAATAATTTGATAAGATTGGAGTTGAATGGTATCCTTGGGGAATAATTATTTAAACTGTGAACAACTGCCAGGGTGGGGTTCATGCATGTGCTGCTCTCTTTTCGGTGGATCATTTTCCATGTGTTACATTTGCCCTTACTTTGGTCTGATATTTGACTTGGTCTTATATGGGTCAGGTAGGGCTTCATATAGAGCATGGATATACAAGAAGTCTAACTCGTTTCGCTGCAAACCTTGGACTTCTTGCCTGGAATATTGCAGCAAAAAGGATGGAAAAATGTTTGCCGACGGGGGTCAAGTTTGGCCCTGGATGGGTTGTGGAAAACGATGTTGCACCACAGAAGCCACTGTTGCTATCTTCACCCACTGTAGGTTTGCTGTCATCATCACTGCCTTTTTTGATTCTCGAAAATATGTCTTCTGCTACCACACATTCCATTGTCGAATTAAAAGGAGATAAATTAACAGAGAGACATGAAAGAGAGGATTCATCAGAGAAGCCAGCACCCTCAACACACACTCCCTTAGATGGACATTTAAGAAAGACGGACTCTTCTAACTTCTTTGTTAATAGTAGATCTCAAGTACCCAGCAAAGAAAAACCAGAGGTGGTGGAGGTATTGAAATCACATACTGGAATTAACGTACTGAACAGCAGTGTTGGAGCAATAAATACAAGGCCTCCTTTTACAATGCATCAGAGCTCTGTAATTCATCCTGGGATGAATGGATTTAATGGCACATATGGGTTCAACACGCCATCTCAAACTAGGAAACTAATCGGAGCCACCAGGCCTGCTGGATTAAGTTTTCAGCCACCGCAGATGCTTGACAGGGTCTCTAGAACTGATAATAACTTTGTGCAGCCAGTGACTGGCAACAGTTCAAACTCAGAATATCCCAAGTTAGATTCTAGCAGTAGCAGATCACTACCAAACTTGGAATCTGAGGCATCAGCACCTTCTTTACGGGGGAATCGTCAGCCGAATTGGCAAGGTTTATCTCCACTCGAGAGACCAGATTTCGTGTTGTCACCACAACAAATAACAGATGCAGTTCCCCCCGACTTGAATGTCAGGCTTCACTCTCCAGGATCGCCTAGTTTTAGTCGACTAGATTCAACTCAACCAGATTTAGCGTTGCAGCTCTGAGAATAATTGCATTAAATTTTTATTTTTCTCGTGATTATGTTTCACGAAGGCCCTAACAAAAAAATATGAGTCCAGTTACCTTCAGAAACCGCAACTGTGGGTTGTTGATTTAATTCACTCAGATGTTATATTGTTTGACCAAAGTAGCTGCTCCTCCATTTTCCGACAATAATTATCCTCTTTTTCAGTGGAATTTTTAGATTGAAAGTTGTTTTTTTTTTTTGGTAAATATGTAATTTTCAAGTCCTAGGAGATTCTACCATTTATTCTTCCTTTTGTCTTTTTGTGTTGTAGTTACACACTTTTAGTATCAATTGATTTTGATTACTAATTATCCGTTGATATGTTTGTGTTCGGTTTATGTCACTTTAAGGGGAAAATGATTATATCATTTATCATTTGTTATGACTACTTGTTTTGTTAAAGGTGGAATAATTACGAGTTCCACTAAAATATTTTGAGGTTTTATGTTGTACTTACATTTCCTATGGAATGTGTTTTCGAGTGAGTTTCTTCCCAAAAGTGATATCATTCCAGAGGATTATCTGATATTAGGGTATTCCAGAATTTTATTGATCAGTTCGTGTCATATAATGTCACGTGTTTAAATATCGTCGGATTTCTTACTGCGAGTTTAATTCCTCTAACGAAGCAGTTGATACCACATAATGTTACAATGATCTTTTAACTGTTAAAATTGTATGGACCTGATAGATAATAATGAAAAAAATTAAAATATTTTAATGGATACTTATCATTTTTCCCATTAAATTATTATTACTGCAAACCAAACAACTCATTCATTCAAACTTTTCAATTGAGTCTCTTGAAGAATTTATCTATTTTAATAAAAATAAATGTTTGATAAATTTAATCAACTTCAACTAGACCTTCTTAGTTTAAAATTCATTAAAAGGGAGAGATGGGACCAAATCTTAATACAAAACGGTTTATAAAAGTTTCACCAAGATCATCAGAGAATTGAATAAAGTAGCTCAAAATTAATATACATACACTAGTAGTTATCAATAGATGAAAAAAAGGATAAAATATTAAGATTGATGACATGCATAAGCCAATGAAAGAAAAAAAAAATCTAATATAGATATCAATCAAAGAGTCTTCATTTTCAATGTTGTGGAATCAAAGACACACAAGGTACGTTGGTCAACTTAAGCTATGAATTGATTAAAGTCAACATTTTGGATTTAAATTTATAAACCCTATTTGTATCTCTTGAACTTTAAGGTGGAAATTGGAGAACAGGCTGTCTTGAACATAATCAAATATTCTCCTCTTACGTTTTTTTGTTTGTTTGTTTTTTTTTTATTGGCATGGCGTTCGAGTTTGGAAAAATGTTACTGGTATAAAAGTCAGCAACAAAATATGAAGTATACGTAAAATTATTTGTTTTTTTTTTTTTAATTGTTGGAGTTGGTACTCGGCATGTCAATTTCTCATATATTTTCCTGTAAATACGTGTATAAATAATATTTTGTTATGAATAAAATATGCAGTTTCGTCGATATATTTTCTTTTAATTGGTAAAGACGTACAAGACCTATGAATGATTAAGTTATAACGTAATTGCAAAAACGTCGCAATTGACATTGGGAAATGTTATAACAATATCATTCTTGAACTGTTCCTAGTCAAAGTTTACATTCTTGGTCGATAAGTAAACCCGGGAGATCGTTACATGTTGTATATCAGAAGGATTATATCTTATGAGATTTGACGATTATATCTATGTGTCTGGTATTTATCCGGATGCCTATGATGAAAGGATTATACGTATAATCTCAACTTGTATAGTTCAATGAGAATATGTGCGGTTGTCATAATTTACGAATGAGTGAATTATTGCACGAAATTAGATTTCATGACAGATATACCTGAACTTAGAGTCTCACATAATTAAAAATGCTCGTCGAGCACTAGGATAATTTATTATGAATAATATCGATTATTCGTAAATCGTTTAATGGTTAAACGAAAATTTCATATGCGAGGGCATTTGGTAATTTCCTAAATTAATGTGTTTATGTATTAGATACATAATTTGATTATGCACATTAATTAATTATCAAATATTTTTTTGACACATATTACTCATTGATGTATTTTTGTCATTTAACGTAAATGTAAAAATACATGATATATTTAAATTAATTGAATTGATTAATTAAAGGTTAATTAATTAATTAATTATATATACATAAATATATGTCATATTTTTATGACGTGTTATATTTTAAATGAGTACATGTGGCATTTGTTTAGTGTTAGTGGAGATAGATATTTTATTTTAAATTGTTTGAAACAAAATTTCCCTTTTGCCGCCCCTCCATTTTTCGTGAAAAATGGCATTTTGTTTTTAAAGTTGTTGTTCATTTTTGTTGAGGGAATAAAAAAAAAAAAGGCTTCCAAAAGAACCCTAAGTGAGAGAAAATTTGGGAAATCAAATCCTAAAGTAATTTTATTGAAGAATTGAAATTTTAAGGTAAGTTTCCATAATTCTTTCATTAAGAAATTATTTCCATTTGCTTTATTTGAATACATATGATATATTGTTTATTTTTGTTCCTCTTGAATATGAGTTTTGTTTGTTGGAAGCTTGTTGGATAATAACATGCATGTGTAGTAATTCTTTGAGCTTAATAAGCGTTATTATAACTTAATATTGTTAAAGAATAATAAGTTACAATTCTAGAGTTTTTATGCAACTTTATAAGAACCTAGAATTGTTCTTATGTGTTTTTGATTGTGGTGAGACACTTGAGATGTTGGAAAGTTTGGATTAAAGCTTGATTGGAAATTGATTTTAGTGTTATTTGATTAATTGAATAATTTAAGGTTTATGCCTAATTTTAAAATTGGGCTTTTCATTTCATGGATGTAATTAAGTATATAAGATGTATACTAATAATTTTGGTAGTGTTTTGGAAACACTGAAATGTGTAATTAACACTTTTGGACTAAAATGAAAAAAATGCAGAAGTTTGCACATTAAGCTAATTTTCGGCCAAGGGGTATTTTTGACATTTCTAAAATTGGTTTTGGAATTCAATATTAAAATAAATAGTTTATTTTAATAGTCTAAAGAAAAAATTTTGAAATTGAAAAAATTCAATTTTTCATGCTCTGCTGCGATACCCGATAAAACCGTAATTACGCCAACAATAATAACCTTTAATTATATACATACAACAACGTTCATTGCACGATACAAAATATAACCAACACAAATTCTAAACTTATATGACATATCCCAAAACTGTAAAGAGTGGGTGACTGCAACTTGGGTGATCCATCGTCTCAAGTATAAGTATCCAAAACTTGATGGCTGACTGATCTAATTGCCAACTTGTAAAACTAACAAACGATGTGGTGTGAGTTATAAAACTCAGTAAGCAGCCACACATATCATAAATAAACAAGAATAAATTTCAAATATAGTACATATATAAACATGTATACATTTAATGCAGTTGTTTAACATAAATCCTTTAACTTCGTACTGCTCTTACACTTCTTTAAACATAAAGCCTTTTGGGACTCAGAAACTGAATTTATAAAGCATACTTGGTGTGGATTAGAAATCTTATAAGCAGCTTCATCGAACGTTCAAATTTCGAATCACATACAAACATATACACACTTAGAAACATGACTCATACATGCTCTCAATTCTTCTTTCTAACGCACATACCATAATCATCGAAAACAAACTAATCACACCCATATATGCAACTCGTATGTCACAAAGTCAGTCTCATTGATACACAATAGAAACATAAAATACACAAATGATTTCTAAAAAGTCTAATGGCTTCATCATCAGAAACAAAAACACATTACAGATTCTTTATAGAAAATTACATACATTATCAGAAACGGAAAACATAATACAATACCCATACAATCAACTTCATTCATATTCAGAAATGGAAATCAGAATGCAAATACTGTAAACCAAACTCAGTTATTTGCAGAAACGAAAATCAGAATGCGACTTCCTTTCAGATGAATACACTCATTACAGTAATAGAAACCACAATTCAGATTCCTTATAGAAAAACTTTTTCATTATCAGAAACAGAAAACCAAAATACAGATTCCGCATAGACAAACATATTCGTTGTCAAAATCAGAGAGCATATCACAGACTCTTTACAGGCAATCACTTTATATATCAGATATAATAATCCCATTACGAGACCTATACATTCATTTTCATACTGATGGGGTTTTAAGGCGGAATATCGGTAACGCAGCGGAAACGTGGAAAATCAAAATTTTCCGATTTCAAATTTTTTTTTCGGATCAATTAAATAAACTTATTTATTTAATTACCCAATTGTCAAATTCTGAAAAATTACACAAGAGATCAAATTTCTTGGTAATTACCGAATTGCCCCATAACTTTACAAATTGATCATTTTAGTCCATAATTGTCAAATATAATTTTGGATGATTCTAAATCACTTATAAAATGATTTCCAACATATCAAATACATCAAAATCAGATTTGCAACAAATCCCCAAACTTTTCTGAAATTGCCGAGAGCACCGCACATTTTCGGTTTATTACAATTTTGTCATTTTGTGTTCTAAACATGCCAAGATCAAATCCAATCAACCCAAAATTTTACATGCATCATATACACTCCATAATACATCACATATATGAAAAGCCTCGAATTTGGAGAGGGTTATGAACCCTAACTTTTCAATTTCATCAAATTGAGCAATTTTACCGAATCTTTAAAATCCAACACTTTAATCCATTCAATACTTCACCAAACAAGCCTCACCACTTTGAAATAACTCTAGAACAATTCTAGGTCACCAAGGAGTGGCTAAACAACTCTAGAATGGCAACTTGATTTTCCAAAAATCAAAAGTAAGCCTTTGAAACCATTTCAAGGTTACTTACATACATCAATCTTTCATTCAAGTTCACAACCATATAAACACAAACTATAAGAGTAGAGATAACATCAAAGCATCACAAAATGAAGTTAAGCATGTTAGAAACATATTTCATGTTGAAGACATTAAAGAAAGACTTACAAAAACAAGCTTTTTCAAGCCTTTTCCCTTTAGCCTTCAAACTTTGATCTCAACTCTCTTTTATGTTATTTTTGGTTTCAAATGAACTTATGGAACCCTAAAAATGAAACAAACAATTTATACCTCCTCCATTAGGGCCTTGGCCGAAATTAGGTAGTATAAATATCTAGATATTTAATTTTTGTTTCATTTAATTTACAACTTGTCAACTTGTTTTCTAAATCATTACAGTTTAATGAATTATTCAACCAAGTCAACAATTGCAACGTAAAAATATAACAATTATATTTAATTAAGGGCATGGCCGAAAATTAAAGAAAATAAAGGAAAATTGATATTTCAATTTTAAACGATTTAAAATAAATATCCAAGGAAGTCAAATCCAATTTGACAACATTTCCCTTTAATGTAAAGTCAAACATTTACACTTATAATCATTTCCTAACTTTATCATTTGGTAATATATTTATATTTTAATTATATTAATTATTTAACAATTAAATAATTAATTAATTAATTAAATACAAATATCTCAAATATATGTATTATATTTACTTTAAATATCTCAAATACATATATAAATGATATATATCAAATAACTTTATTTGACAATTTATTAATATGTATTTAATAATATCATATATTAAATACAAATACACATTAATTAGGAAATGACGGTTCGACCCGTTTGCATGTATTTTTCGTTTAACGTTTAAACGATTTATAAATAATCACAATTATTTATAAAAGTCGCCCTAATGCTCTACGAGTATATTTCATTAGTGAGACTCTCTAGATTCAAGTATATCCGTCACAAAATCAAATTTCGTGTCCATAATTTACCCACCCGTAAATTATGACGACCATGGATAAACTAGTTGAATCATACTGGTCGAGGTCATTGCATACGTATAATCCATCCGTCACAGGTATCCAGATAATCCCAGAGATATAGATGTAAACGTCAAATCTCTATAGGTATTATCTCGTCGACGTATCTATTAGCAATCTCTAAATAACAATCGAAACTTACTTCCGAAGTATATTGTGGCCACAGATTTAACAGATTGCTAATCACATATGGACTACCTATGCTCTGTACACAGAACTGACGGATCCTATCTTGACACACACAGGATATCCTGAGGATCGGTCCACACCCAACGAAAAGGCGGAGGTCTGATCTAAATATATCGGTGACGTGACTGCCATCTAAGTGTGGAGGATATCTCATACATCCACAGTGGTATCTCAAGTCGAAGGACCACTATACTACTCAACCCGAGAAGATTCTTATTGACGTTGGTGTATCATCCATTAAGAATCTTCGGTGAGTCGTTCAATGTTTATCCATATAAACACCTACACGTCTATACGAGTCTCCCTAGACTAATGGTTCATTGGGATAAACCATCGGACCAAGTCTCGATATACGACATGTACTGGTCTAAACGGATTTGACTAACCGACCCGTGTTAGTAAATCTTGACCATGAACAATATTTGATAATATACATTTAGCAGTGACACTTCTCAATGTCAATTACAAACTACCTTTGTAACTGTGTACTGCAATATATATTTTCGGGCCTTTGTCTAATATATACATATCACTAAACTATATTAGTTTCAATCTAATCGTAATCAGATCGAATACGTATATAAAAATAAGAGGTGCAACCATAAATAAGTAATATTGTATTCATGAATCAGACATAAATACGATGCGGATTGGCGCTCTGAGCACCAACCCCAACAATTTCTCCCACTTGCTCTTGTGCCAATCCACGGTATCATATACACACCTTAATGTGTATCATATACTCATGGCTCTCAAAAGCTCACCTATCACTTAAGAGGTAGGCAACAAGAAGTAGGTCCGCTATTACATATTGAGTTTGTCAAACAAATTACATCGTTTCCCATAGTCAGCATCATTCATATTTTGTAGAATCTAAATTATACATTAATATGACTCTGATGCTACATCAGTATTGTGCTACAGCTACCGAGTTGTCCAAGTATTTAGGGATCAAATCCAAAATACTATGAAGACAACCGCAATCACAACATCAATTCAAAACTTCTAATTTATCAGGTCACTATGCATCTTCATAAGTCAATACTTCATAAGTTGCATCTAATTCCACTATATATTAGAATTCTTCGTGACACTCCCACTGCATCTTTTGTGACTCTTTATGACGTAGACAGTCTAGCGTCATAATTAGACTCAAAACTAATCTGACCCAAAAGATTACAAACTAAATGCTCCATGAATTAGAAACTCGTTCTTAATATCTCAAAGATAACAAAGAACGTGTTTCAAGATCCATTCTATGGTCTATAGGGTATCAAAATAACTCGTAACAATTACGATTAAATCGATATCTTTAATCGTACATAATAAAGTATTCATTATGTCATCATCAAATGATACATAAGATTGATTAGACATTCTAATCAATATCTCTTTCGAAAAAAGGAAACATCTTTTACGAAAGATGAATAATATATATAAGACACACATTAACTGTCAACAGTTATACTAAATGTCATACAGATAGCCTTGTTATGTCTTTTATTAGATCATATCTAATGCATGACTAATAGGAGTATCTCACAAGTCTCCAAGTTTTATATCATATATAAAACTTTATAGCAAATATAATAAAGACTACTCACACTTCTATCACAGAGTAAAGAATACTTAGGTAAACCTTTTACCTTACAAACATCTCATTATTACTATAATGATGATAATGTTGTTATGATATATGATACTAGAAAGTAATTTGTACGCTCCCACTAACCCTTCAATCACATATGTATTCTCTATAATTTGACAAGATCATACAATTGACGATATCAAAAAACATAGAACACAGATTTCCGGAAGACTTATCCGAGTCTACAATAGGCTCTATAAGCTAGCACACTAAACTGTGATCTGAGCAGAACATAGACTCTAGGGCCATTCTAGAATGAGCTTTTCAAACAAAGAAATCACAACTGATCTCTTATCCGAACAGGCCATTAAAAAAAAACACCATTTTGCATTCTTTAGCTAAAATGTACAGTTTAATATCAACATTAACCAATATATCTTTAATTGTTCAATTAGCGTGATTAGAGACAAGTTTTCTCAGAATCTACAATAGATTGCTGAGTATAATTTTCTCACTGTTATATATAAAGGTCAAACCTTTAATAAGCTCACACTGTTTTTGCTGCGCAAACAATTAGCACATATCATGAACTAATTCATAATTAAAGCTTAATCAAGTTCAAAACTTGATCGTAGTAAGCTACGAACAATATTAGATCTATGGTTCAATACTGAACTTCCAGAATCGATATCAAATATCGCTTCCATTATAAGTTATAGGATAATTTTCTTCGGTAAGAAAACAACAGAACCATTAAGTATCAAATACTCGTAAATGATTTTGATATCCTATTAGACTTATATAGAAGATGTATAAGGGTTGTTTCATCTTATTAATTACGTAGTCCCATTTATAATTTATCATTCTCACATTTAACTTCAATAAGTCAAGTCTTTTCTACAATTGTTAACATCTGATGTTACACACCAAGTAATAAAACGATTTTATTACTTAGGATCGTAGGAAAGATATTCTATCAAATAGAATACAATATTCTATTAAACAGAATAAACGATAAACATTTACTTATACCTCCGAGGTGTAAGTAATTTCCATTATATAACTATTATATAAAAGAAAGATACAAATCTCAAACTTTTCAAGATTCAGATTTTCTACTTATACATATCATATATGTAACTGTAGAAATTAATGGAACCTAAATTAAAAAGATGAACGAGTGTTACTGGAGCATATCCCCAAGAGTATTGAAACTAATTCGATAACATTCAATATCAAACGAATCAAATCATATAAGATTCGACTGCTCCCACTACTCAATTCCATCAAGATGGAATCGTGGAAGAATAATATTGAATAAGAATCATATTCACTGCATAACCTTAGAACTAATTGCTTTAAATTCATATGTTTGATCGTATCAAAGATCTTTGAACAGTTCAAAGACATGTAATGAATTTTAAGGATAGAGTTCTCAAAAAACTTCAGATTAATATATTTGAACAAGTAAAAAATGTTCAATCTACGTTTCATCAGAACAGATTGAAAGTTCTTGATACTTTCAAGACGTTCAATATGTGTTCCTTCAGAAACACGTAACTAAGTTATGACAATTCATAAACTAAGTTACGAAGTAAAGAAAACTACCTTCAGCAATTACAATTCATTAAACTACATACATCTAATGTGTCAGTTTAATAAATCTGGTGGTCCAATGACAAATCATTGGTTAAACGAGATTTTAATCACCTTCCCGAATACAATATTCATTAAATGGATAAGGATATGTGGTGTGATCTCGTATCAAACCATCATTTACCATACGGAATAAACATATAATGCTTAAGTGATTAAACTCATAAAGCACCGTTCTAAATTATTTATTTTACGGAATAATTTTCTTAATGTTTATCTCTACGTCAATGACACTACTAGTCATATTTAAAATATATAACAAATGTTTATAAAGAACAAGTAACTATCCAATAGTTGCAAGTTCCGATATCAAATATCAAAACAATCATTAACTTATATTTTAAATAACTAGACGAGAGATCTGGTATCCAATACCTATAGTTGTAGTATTGTGAAAATCGATATTTTCTATACACAACTATACGCATCTCCTTTCTTTAGCTTTACTATTTGCATTCAACTATTCACAACAATTGTAAATAACTGATTTGCAAAGTGTGTCAGGCACATTGCCTCTAAAGGTCATTAAAGATAAGAAACGTCATTACTAGATAAACAAATACCTAACGGGGCTTTCTTAATGCCAGTCTAGAATCTCGAGACATGAACCAATTCAAGTCAATTCTTACTACATAAGAAACTATTCTCTCTACATAATAATATCCTAAAAGAGATATCTATCTAGATTATCTATCATGACTTAGATACTAAGTCATTAACCATATTGATTTTTCAAGAAAATCGGAACAACAGTTCCCGATGGTTTAGACCAATCTAATAATATCCTAGTCTAGTAGTATCTAGAACTTATTCTAGAATAACTGTAACCAATAGTCAAGTCAGATAACATATCAAAATATGTGTGCAGTGAATAAAAGTTCAATTCTATATAAACAATAGAATAAGGAAACAAACAAGCGGCAATTTCTATAACAGTACACACTGCCTAAGTTATAGAATTTTTAAACTTTGCAGTGCCTCCCATTATTTTACGTAATACCGTAATCCCCAACGGAAAAAGAGAATTCAATAATTAAATCGAATTCCATAATGGGAAGTGGACCCCATGAATATATTTCGACTCACAGCAGAGGCACGGTCTCGCCTACGTATATTCATCAGGTAGACAACTCATTTGTCAATCACTCACTAGTGACTCCTGGGTTTCCGGTCCTGGTCGTTTCTCGTTGTGACTGCTAAGGCAGGCCCACAAGGAGACGTACCAAGGTTAAACTCGTCAATGATAAACTCAAGCTACTTGCGTAACCCTGACAGCTAGGGCACGTTCAGGATTGCGCTTTCGCTTGAATTTATCTAGTATCTGACATACATCCGGTATAAATAAATCTCTATCGGCTACACCCTCACAGCAGAGGCACAGTCTCAGATGTAGTCACAGAAAAATATTCATAAACCGTATTGACAAGACGGACCATGTAATATGCATCAAATACAGAAATTACATAAAACCTTATTATTTAGGGATTTTCCGCAAAAGATTCTTTTAACTTATTTAATCAAATTAAATAAATACAAGCATGCAACAAGTAAAGAATAAATTAAACATTGAATTTAAAGGCATAAT
>SKCR01023275.1:0-50172 GCA_019454045.1 Zanthoxylum bungeanum | reverse complement strand
GACCTAGGTTTAAGCGGAGTAGTTAAAATTTCCGGCTGTCTCAGGCTCTTATAAAGAAATACACTCTTGGACTCGAACCCAGGACCTGAAAACCAAGTCTTAAGTCATTTACTATCGAACCACACATCTTGGGACCTAATGCATGAAGATGTGCAATTTGCAGGTTCATTGCATTATTTAGTTGGGTCATAAATTTTTGTCATTGCCATTGAACTTCTTAGGTGGATGCAACCTCCTCTTGTCCCCCTTGCCCAGCTTAATAATAGTGGGGTAATCAAAGATTCTTCCTTGATGCCAAAAGATTTATGACATGATTTTCCCTTTCCCTCTTTTTATCATAGTCTTGGTGGCCCATCTCTTGCCATGAATAAGTCTATGCATCTGATTTGGTGTGATACTTTATTATTGAGATGAGGTTACATTATGGCTTGAGCTTAAGAAGATATTGGGATACCATGATCTCAATTATCTGATGAGGCTTATCATTAAGTGGTCCTGATCTCTTGATGCTTAAATGGTGAGTTTCAGCTTAGCATGATTCAAATTATAGTCCTCAAAGGAGTGTGACTTGGTGAAAAAATGTTTAAAATTTAATTACTAGGTGTTGGGTTCGAGTGCAGGCAGTCGGGGGTTTTATCTGTTCCGTTTAAGCCCGGGTCGGGTGGTTTGACGGCTGAGTTTTCAGCGTTTCCAAAAAATGAATTAAATTATAGTCTTCAATGAGTGTGGTTTGGTGGTATAAGACTTATGATTTGGTTGTATAAGTTCTATATTCGAATCCAGGGGTTTGCTTTTGGTAAGAGTCGGAGGTTTTACCTACTACATCCGACGAGATTTTCGAAAAAAAAAACGAATCAAAGTATAGTGTAGTTCAACCCTAAAAGTTTAAATGTCAAATGGGGTTGGGGCTGGTTGATGTGTTAAATTGAGACTGCCCATGTGAAGATGAGGCTTGCTAGCTTCCATTAAAGCACAGATAATACCAGTGGGAAGCAAGAAAATGATACAACCATGGAACTAAAATTTGACATCACATGCATTATTAATGTTAAAAAAAGCATGTTTTTCAACTTTTATACAGCCTTTTGCATGCCACACCCAAAAAGTTAAAGCAACCTCTCACATGGCCTCTTTTGCTTTTAGATTTGTGTGTTTCAACCTCCAAGTAACAAAACCCAATCAAGCTTTTTAAGAGCCAATATAAAACTGCTCACCAAATCTTGATTGTGATCCTTACATGTTTATTTCAACCTTATTTTACAAGGTCCCCAATTAATTAGGCTTCCCATTAGGTCAATATTTTCTTTTTCATTTTTCCATCTTGGTGTGAAATATCAAGAACCATACATAACTAAGAAAAATAATCAAAGAAAGAAGCTTTGTTTAATGTTGTTAATTGAAAATGTTCAGACTTTAGTCTCTCAAATCATAATCATACACCAAAATATGATCCTTCTATTTTTCAATACAATGAATGTTATCCAATTAGTAGTTGGCTAGTGGTTTTATTTACACCAACAACAATTGTCCTTGTTTCCTTTTTTTTTTTTTTTTCTTTTTTAGAATCGATGGAAATCTCATCGTCAAATTATTATTTTCGGACTTAAACAAATCAGATAAAATTTCCGACTGTTCCAGGTTCTTATAAGAAATGCACTGTCTGAATTCGAATTCAGAATTTCAAAATGAAATCTTGAACCCTACACTATCAAGTCACGCACTTTGGGGATATTGTCCTTATTTCCACGTCTAAGGAAACAAGTTTCTTTGGTTTAATTATCTTAGAGGACAAATGGGTGCCTTAATACCAAACTCTTGCTGGTTAAACATAAATTAGTAGGTGGGTTTAGTTGACAAAACATTTATTTGTATAGTTAATAAAATGAAATATATTGGGGTCATCATTTTTAATTAGTACTGTCTAAGAAAATAAATTCCTTCATTATCTTGATGTGACTGAAATTCTATCTCAAACTTTTTGTATCAGAAGGTTGAACTTTCATTTTCTGAAACAAATCTATGGGAATCTATGTGAAGCATGATACATTTCAATAAATAATCAAACCAAATAAAAGTATTTATCATTAAATGGGGTCAATCACTTGAATTTTTTTTTAATTTTATTATATTATATTTTAATTTTTTTTTTATTAATCTTAGCCGTCATGATTGATATTTATATCAATTTAGATTTTCCTCAATATCTTTTGATATATGATAACAACTTATCTAATATTTAAGTTATAATATTTTTTATAACCGATCTTTATGTCTACAAAAAGAAAAAAAAAATTATATTAGATCTCGATAATCAATATAAAATTAATCGAATTCTTATGAATCCTAAATTTTCAATACATAAACATGGAAAAATTAATGAAAGGTCAAATTGGCCTAATTAGACTTGAGATTATATAATACTGCAAGCAAAGCATGTAGCACCCTTCTTCTGAAGCAAAATCATAGTCTTTGAGATTTTTGGGATTTTAATAAACTTTCAAAATTATTAATTGTGTTGTCATTCTCATTGCTAGCAAAAACACAATAATATATTTGATTGATAAAGCACTTGAATTGATCAAACGTGTGCCTTGGTATCCGAATAATTAAATTAACTATATCTAATTACAAAAATAATCATTGATTATGAAGATCATTAAATCAGTTTAGTAGATAGTTTGAGAGGATCCCAATGAGCGTGATTTGATGATGTAGGGTTCAGGATCTCATCTTGAGGTTTTGGGTTTGAATTCAGGAAGTGTATTTTTTGTAAAAACTTGACAGAACCGAAAATTTTACCTACTCCACTTAAATACGAAAATGATGATTTGACGGTAAAATTTTCAACGTTAAAAAAAAAGAAACTGTAAAATCTTGGTAGCACTAAGCTTGCCACCTCTATCATCTTCCATCATCACTCCAAATAAAAAAAAATGTTGTGAGTGAAAGCCTATCTCTTTAATCTTTATCCCCCATCTGTCACCATCATTATTTCTACATCTCCATTCTCCAACACCAATATCAATGTTTAAAAGGAATCTTACCTAATTATATGATGTTTTTTTTTTTAAATTATTATTTTTGTATCCGAAAATACTTGAAAATTTTAAATAAATTTAATTTTATATCTAAGATTTTACTCAATATATTAATTTATATTTTTTATGTGTAAAATAATATACCAATGGAAATTTTTAGATATAAACTAATACGTTGTCTGAAATTTTGAATATAAAATTAAATTTAGGAAATATAAATTAATACATCAATTGATTTTATTTTTTGAAAATAAAATTTATTCATATATAAAAATATCATAAGAATGTAATTACATAGACATATAAGCTCGAATATAAATTTAGGAAAATCTTAGGATAAACCTAACAACATAAACCAATACATGTATTACGTGTTTTCCGTAATCAATAGAGATACATATTCACACCTAAAAATTAATTAAGAACATGAGGAATTATGAGATCGGTCTGGTCTCTCTACCTCAATCTTAATATAAAATCGGTAACTACAAATCCCTAATTGAAAATGAAACGCCCTAAGAAGTTTAAATTTTCAGTTTTCTTAAAAAAAAAAACTTTTTTTAAAAAAATTGTAAACATCATTAATTCTCCTCCACTATGAAAAGATAAAAGAAAAATGAAAAAAAAAAATATGTTAAGACCAATATCTGATACTGTCTTGTTCTTCAAACTGTTTGGTTTTGTCCTTGTAACTATTTTCTTCTCCTCAAAGCTCTTCACCAAGGGGCCTGCTTACCTTTTTTGTTTCCTTTAGTGTTAGTAATCATTGCTGTTCTTTGTATAATAATCATCTAGTTGAAATTATTTATTTATTTATTTATCTTTTTCTGAATATTTGTTCTTTATTTGCCCATGTTTTTCTGCTATCCTTCATTTTCTTTGTCAGAGTTCTAATGGAGTTTGCTTCAGGTAGTTCAACTGCTTATATTAATAAGTACTTATATTCAATTGTCTTCTTGGGCAGGCTTTAACAACTTCTTCTTTTTTCCCTCTCTTTATTTTCCCATATGACTCTTTGTTTAGTTGATCATTTTTTTTTTGCCTGCTAAATTTGGTTTGTAGCTCTACTTTTTAGTGTTACATTTAATGAATATAGTTCAATAGATTCTTTTTTTTTTTTTTAATAACTAAGCTGCTTCTGGGAATGGTAAATTTTAGATTTACCATTCTATTTTTTATTTTCAAGAATAATTGTAGATTTTCTACTTTTATTGTAAAAGCACTTCTTGGTTTCACTCTACTAATTAAGCTGCTTCTGGGAATGGTAAAGTTTAGTGGGTAGCTTAGCTTTTGTTTGTAGTCTTTCTGTTGGAGTTTGTATTGTCCTTGTATGAATCTGTCCCAAAAGACTACAAATACACACAGCCAAAACTAAAGAGGTTGTAAAATTGTCTTGTTGAGTTGTGCTAAATTGTCTTCAATTTTGGATTAACTTTCTTCAAGAATTTGTTTACATCTTTGTAATTGAATCTCAGTAGGCTCTATTTTGTCAGCAAAAATGGCGCCTACATACTTCCCTCTTCGCTGGGAGAGCACAGGAGACCAATGGTGGTATGCTTCTCCAATTGATTGGGCAGCTGCCAATGGCCACTATGATGTTGTCAGGGAGCTTCTTCGCATTGACAGCAATCATCTCATCAAGCTTACTTCTCTAAGGCGAATTCGCCGCCTTGAGACTGTTTGGGATGATGAAGAACAGTTTGATGATGTTGCTAAATGCAGGTCCAAGGTTGCTAGGAAACTATTTCTTGAGCGTAAATCCAAGAATGGAAAAAATTCCCTCATTAGAGCTGGCTATGGTGGGTGGCTTTTGTACACTGCTGCATCAGCTGGAGACTTGGGTTTTGTTCAACAGCTTCTTCAAAGGAATCCACTTCTTGTTTTTGGAGAAGGAGAATATGGGGTTACCGATATCTTCTATGCTGCAGCCAGGAGTAAAAACTGTGATGTTTTTAGGCTTATTTATGATTTTGCGGTTTCCCCTAGGTTTTTGACAGCAAAAGGTGGAGAGTTGGAGGAACACATTGGTGAAATTCCTTCTGTTTACAAGTTGGAGATAATGAATAGAGCTGTTCATGCTGCTGCCAGAGGAGGAAACTTGAAGATCTTGAAGGAGCTTTTGGAGAATTGCAGTGATATCTTGGCTTATAGAGATAAGCAGGGCTCAACTATATTGCATGCAGCCGCCGGTAGAGGTCAGGTTGAGGTGAGGCTCCATTATTGCTTTTCTGGAATTTATGTTGATCATTTTCCTGTTTGTTTGAAGATATAAAATTCGAAGTTAAGATTTTTGTTTGAAGTAGTCGCATAAGAAGGAAAGGGAATGAGATATGATTTTGAACATCTCTATCCCGGTATATATCCATTTTAGTTGATTTTTTTGTTCTTTAAGAGGTAAAGTTCACTGCTTTAGCATGCATATACTATTATCCACATTAAATAATTGCTTTATTTGTATGTGCGGTTAGAAAGAGGGCATCAACTTGATGATCGCTCAATCATGTTCTGTGATCCAAGGATTGAAGCTAAAGAAAGTGGCTTGCAACTCTAAATGTTATAGACTCTCAGTATAGCACAAGGTTGCTTGTTCGGAAAATCCGTAGCACAAAAGTTTTCTTTCCTTCTTAAGATACTCCTCATGGTCCTGATATGCCTTTAATTTTTAATGTAGTATTTTGCATATAAGAGACTTTTAATGGGTGAATCTGCTTTTTAGAAGCATAAACTTGCCTTGGCCGAGAAATTTCTCTATGTGCTAACTAGATTCTATAAAATCTTGATCACATGCTTGAAATAACGCTCTTGTGGTACAAAAGGTTGTGAATGTATACTTGAAGCCTTCTTCACAATTTACGCTTATCAGTGGCCGTGTTATCTTACTTTATGCAGGTAGTGAAAGATCTTATAGCATCCTTCGATATCATCAACTCAACAGACCATCAAGGGAACACAGCGTTGCATATTGCAGCCTACAGGGGCCAACTTGCGGTGGCTGAAGCTCTGATCCTTGCGTCTCCTTCAATTATCTCTTTAAAGAACACTGCTGGAGAAACTTTCCTCCATTTAGCTGTTTCTGGTTTCCAGACTCATGCTTTTAGAAGACTGGATCGACAGGTTAAGCTTATGAAGCATATAGCAAGTGGGGAAAATTTCAACATGGAAGCCATAATCAACGCAAAAAATAGCGAAGGAAGAACTGCTCTTCACATGGCCATCACTGGGAATGTTCATTTAGAACTAGTGCAACTCTTGATGTCTGCTCCATCAATCAATGTGAATGTTCATGATAATGATGGCATGACTCCGCTTGATCTCCTCAAGCAAAGGCCGCAATCTGCCTCATCGGATATATTAATTAGGCATTTGATTTCTGCTGGAGGAATGTTTGGCTGTCAGGATTATACTGCCCGAAGAGCCATTGCTTCTCATATAAAGATGCAAGGAAATGGAAGCAGTCCTGGAACGTCATTTAGAATATCTGACATGGAAATATTCTTGTATACAGGCGTTGATGTTTCATCGGATGGCAATGCTGATCCTGGCAGCGGAAGAATGAGTCCAGCTTCAACAGAGCTGAATCAGTCTGATTCAACCAACGAGAACCAAAGATCATCAAATTATAAGAAACCCGCAGGTTCAGTGAATATCGCAGCACAACGTCTGAAAAGTGTCTTCCATTGGCCCAAACCAAAAGGAAAAAAACCTGAAAGATTCAAGAAGTCAGTAGATGAGGGTTCAGTGGAATCATATAAGAAAGGAAGCACTTCAGATGAACCACCAACCCCATTGAGAAAGAGATTTTCGAAGCCCTCGTCACTTCCAAACAACAAACGCACACTTTCTGTGAGGAGTAACCAATCAAGTCCAACTGCTAAGAAGAGGTTTGCTTCTGGGATAATGCATGGTGTTATGCAGGCCATGCCACAGTTAACTGTTCCAGGAGTTCGATCGCGTTCAAGTTCATTTTCGAAATCATCCATTGCTTCTCCTACTTCACTGGATAAACAAAAGGGAATCTTCATTGATCATGAAGTAGCTGGACCATCTTGCTCCAATCAACTATTCGGCGATGGAACACCAGATAACATAACTGAGAAACAAGGGTCTAAGAGGTTGAAGAGCCAGTACTTCTGTTTCGGAGGATCAGGCCTGTCGGTGAAAACGCCAGTTAGCAGGCAGAGGCAGAACCAGAATGTCAATCCTTCCATAATCTCAATGGCTTGATTGACATGATCATGAGAGGCAACTGCAAAAGGCTGCTTGTTTAGTGTTAGTGAGTGAAGTTTATGTACTGTCTAGTTTAAAATCTGTCCTAATAACTTGTAATGTTGTTGCACTTGAAGCAGATCATTAGAAATGTAATGTTTTTAAGTTTTTAGAATTTGATGTTCAATTTGCTAACCTCTTTGTTAGCCTGAGAAGAGGAGATATGAAATGAGGGGACAAACATATTATGCAATGTGCTTTTGGATCCGGTGTTGATCTTTTTTGTGCTGATGATTAAAATTTGGCCGCTATTATGGTATCCAAGGATATCAAATATCTTTGGGTACAAACATATTATTTTGCGCATCGAACATGCAATTTAAACTATTAAACATGCAAACTCTATCAATAAACATGCAATTAATTTCATGTTTTGAAAAATTTCATGTTTACTGACAGAATTTACATATTTAATGATTTTAGTTGCATATTTAATGATAAAAATTACATATTTGAATCAAAGATATCAAATACCCTTGGGTACTGTAGATAACCCTTAAAATTCAATTTATAAAAACAGCCCCTCAGTTTAATATTTATTATATCTCATGTTTCACTTCTTTTGCAAGTTTCTTGTTCCAATGAATGAAGTTTATTTCAAATAAATAAAAAATGGGCAACATTCTATAGTTTTTTTTTTTTTTTTTTTTAAATAAAAATAAAATTTTGAAATATTCAAGATATACCAATGATTTTTCCAATGATTTTTCTCCCTCACATATATACCTAATTTTAATTAAAGAATAAGTAGTTTTTTTTTCTCTCTATTCCAAATTTTCTCCTTTTTTTTTTAAATTTATTAAATTGTGCTAATGAATCAAAGAATACATAAATAAACAAAGAGATGAATTTTTTTGTGTTATTTTTAAATTGAAATTGGTAACTCAATTTATTTTGATCTTCTAATTGCAAAATTACCTCAATTTATGTTGAAAAAATGGGTTTAGAAATTAGTAAATTACAAATTTTGAAAATAAATAAAATTAATTAAAAATGAAACTGACCAAATAAATTATGAAATCCAAATATCACACAATTCCACAAGTAAAAGGAGCCACAGCTTGCTGGCCTGATTTAATGGGCCACAATTTGAAAGTCTAATGGTAGCAAAAGGCTTCACATGAGCCTTTTAAAGGAATGGGTTCACTTAAGAAAATTTGCTATTACAAAGTTTAATGATGGGAAATTATTGGTTTCCACCCTAAGATAATAAAAGTTTGAAATTGTTACAATATATTTTATTTTATTATTTTTCAACCTGAAATTTTGAAACTATATCAATTTTCATTTTTTAAGATGAAAAATCGATAATTTTTATAATAGGGTGCAAAATTGATCATTTAAAAAGTGTTGTAACAATTTCATAATTTCAATATATTTAAGGGTGAAAAATTGATAATTTTCATATGAAGTATAATAGAATAGAGGTGAGTAGATGAGAGAACCCAACAATCATGACAACACTCACATAAAACTCAGTTAATAATAGTATTTTAGAGCCTATTAGATTTTCTTCTTCTTTGTCTTTTCCTAAATCTTGTACAAAAACTCTTTCTTTTAAAATCTAGAATATTGTGGAATACTCTCAAGTTCTAGAAGATGCTCAGATAAGTGAGTCTATATGCCTTTACTTAGTCCGTACAACATCTACAGACACATAGGTTCTATTACTCATAGTATTAGGACTCTGGTGTCCACCAGAAGACCTACAGTTAAAGAAATGTCCAGTCCTCCAGATTAGACTAGTGTGTTTTAGAGACAACATAATCTAAACTATATGTCACTCTTGAAATTCTGATGAACTATGGTACATGTGGTGTCTCACTATGCTGTGTAGTGGGATATTCGTCTTCCATGTTTGGTTAATAGTTAAACATCTCCATAACAACATGTACAAGACTTTTATTGTATGGACATTCCTTGAATAGTTCAATCCACTTCAATGGTGGAGAGATGAAATCCATAAGATCATGGAGAGAGAAAACCTTTGGTCTCAACCTCTCAGTGTGTCATCCAAAGTCATTTCCATCTGGATTATGCATAGATCATACTTTCAGAATCCAGAAACTAAGTTATTTTGGATCCAGAACCAGACACATGAATGAAGAAGCATTCCTAATTCAATGCTTCTACGGCAAGACAACAACTTGATCACTAAGCTTACCAATCATCTTGTAGTTCTTAATAATTTCCAGCCTAACACAACATCCATCTATAGCACTTCTCTTGGTCCCAGGCATGAGGTGATCATTGTTCCAAATAATGGTATGAATCATCCTCCAGGAATTATCATCAAATAAGAAGGGCTCAGTTCCATCAATACATTATTTCAAGATTCACAGGATCCTTATGCTGATTTTGAAATTGAAAATCAACCAGTCCCATTTGAACTAATTCCTTCAGAAAATGAAGCTTGGTACAAAAGTGTATATGGATACTCCATTACCTATGATGACTCAGAATATGAAAATTACAACATGTCACATAGTCACAACATGTGATGACTAATCTTTTTTCTCAAAAAACGTTTAGCTCTTTCATGTGCTACTTTAATAATTATATGTTTTGTTGAATTATTGTCTTTGCTTTTGTAAAAGTAGATGTCAGTGTTTGCTTTACCTTTTGTCAGTGTCAGCTTTTGCTTTAGCATCTTTGTTTTACTTTAGTTTTTCTTAAAGTTTGCTATATGTGTAGTTGTAATTAAATCTTTAACAGGGGTACTGTCATACCAAGATATTTTTTTGTTTCCTCCTCCATCCTATATAGGATGATGGTTTTCATTTGTAAAAGATGAGAAAAATGATTTTTGAATAAAATTCTAAGGTTTGAAATACATGAGTGTCAATTAAATTTATCTTTCTCTCATTGAAAACCAACGTTATATTATGTTTCATAGCCTCATATGTATTCCTTCTGATCATAAGTATACTATGTGCGTGCCCTTCGTGGGATCTGACACATTAGAACTTTATTAGACTTAAGGTATATCAGATGAAATATATTTTCCCCCGGTGAGCGGGTACCGTCTCATTACACTAAGCAAACCTCTGCTCCAGTACGTTGTTTTGATCATATTTTTTGTCCTTGCAGTATTATTGAGGTATACTGGTATACTATTAAGATGATAGAGATGATCTATACTAGTAGAAAGATATGCAAAAAAGCATACTTATTTAGACTTTAAGGCCATAGAGAGCTGCATTGTCCCTCAGAGAAAACATGAGCATATCGATCTAGAAAATATAAGGAGGTTCCAGAGTCTTGAGAACTATAAGAAGGTTCTGTCGCGGGGCTCCCGGCGGTTGGTTTAAAGGTTTGGGATTAGGTGAAGACATTGACAAAGTTGAATGGTTTAAATCCAATTTTTACAAGAATATATGAATAGACACTGTATTTTTATGGATATTCTGATGACAGGTCTCTTCTAGGACAACCTTTGAAGGCTTGGAAAATTACAATGATGAATGCCAGAAAGGAAAGGAACTATAGGAAATACAAACCTAGACTGGCTGAACATCACCTATGTCCGGCATACTTCCTCTAAGACCATAATAATCAGCCGAATATACATTGAAAACCCTAAATTCGGTCGGATGTGAGCCAGTTGTCAGTGAGTGTGCTGATTACCAATCCATGAAATCACAAACCCGATTATGTTAGGCCAGACATACAATTCAAATCTTATAGCCGGTCAGAGACATGCATCAAGTTTTCATCAAGTGTGAAAATCTCCAGTTACTAGAAATACGAGCATGCTAAGTACAAATTATGCCTGATCAGATATATACCTCTAGATATACATCTGGCTGTATATGTCTCGAGATGTAATCGACTTAGCAAATTGACAATCGTTGGAGAAGTGGGGGAAACAGTTTCCCCTTTCCATCCTTAGCCTCTGACTGTTTCACTATAAAAAAGAGACTCTGCCCCATCACAAGGGGGACAGCAAAATTCTTATGCAAACACTTTGAATACTGAAACACTGTAAATTTAAGAAAGCACCGTGAGAAGAAAAAACAGTAAAACAAATCTTGGAGTTCCCCCGCTTTTGGCGAGCATTCTAACAACATCCAGGTATTTAGAGATATCTCTATGAGCCACAACATACGCAAATGCACGACCTGAGGGCACCCTTATATTCATTACAATTTGTTTGGCTTTTGCTTACTATACAGTATATCTGGATGGCTCTAGGTAACATCCGGCCGGACATGTACATATCTGGCACGTAAATAACACATTTGGCCAGGCTTCTCTGAAGCCAGGCCGAGAGGATATGCACTCATATATATGTTATATGCATGTCATACTTTCATGTCTTCTTTTTATTATCTTATTTGTGCTCAATTATTTTTTTTATGTTACTCGTTGTTATTCATTTATGCACGTTTAGTTTGTTTCCTTCTACTATTTTAATATGTGATATGCATGCGCTTATTTTACTGTTAAAAATGATATGTATGCCATGTTCTGCTTAATGTGTGATGTGCAAATGAAGTCCGACCAGACATGCTCTCTGTCCGACCAGACATGTTTTATATTCGGCCATGTGATCTCGTGATATATAGGAGTCGATTCCTAATGGACGGTAATATGGTTCACATTCAGGATACAACTCCACGTACCATTGGGGGATGATCATTATGTTATTGTTATATTTAAAATGCGTGATTATTACGCATGTTATTGCATATGTATGTTTCTGTGTTTCTGTAATACACAACATATCCGGCCAGACTCGGTAAGTTCGGCCAAACATAAAGACTGAATACTATATCCGACCGACCTTGGGCCATGTCCTGTCAGGCTTCTTCGAGGTCAGACCCACTTGAGACATGTTTCAATTTGTTTTATTATTATTATTATTATTATATTATTATTATTATTATTATTATTATTATTATTATTATTATTTATTATTATTATTATTATTTATTATTATTATTATCGTTTATTTGCATACTTGAACCTAAATTATTTATCACATTTTACTTTATCATGTTTGCGTCTTGTATACTTTATAAAATTTTATTGCGTGTGATTGCATTATAAGACATGAAGAAACCTCATTTGAGCGTAAAAATTCAATTATGAATGATTGTTTTAAACCAAATGGAACAGTTTATGGTACCCAAGAGTATCAAATATCATTGGGTACAAACATGTTACTTTAACTATTGAATATACAATTTAAATCATTAAACATGCAAATTCTATTAATAATTATTGAACTTTTGAAATCATGGAATTAGTTTCATGTTTATTGGTAGAGTTTGCATGTTTAATGATTTAAATTGCATGTTTAATGATCAAAATAGCATGCTTGTACCCAATGATATTCGGTAATTAAATATTTCTTTAATATATTTGTGAAGATATTAATTATATAACCTAAATTAATTACACAATCGTGGCATCATGATGACTTTAATGTTAACAAAATCCATCTATGATGTCACATAATGTTACGTGTCAATAACTTTTTATACACAAAATCTTGATTAATTTAATCCAATTATCTAATAAAAATGAGCAATCGTCCATAGCATTAAGTCAAATCAGAAGGGGATATATATATATATATATATATATATATATATATATATATATATATATATATATATATATAAAGGGAAGAAAAATTGACGTTTTTATACCTTATTGTAAGGACTGATTAATTAAATTCCCATTTGGAAAAATAACATCATCTGAAGTAAAGTTATAAAAAGGCCATGGTTATGGTTGTTTGATTTGGATTTTTTATATTTGTTGCATAAATTTTGAGGATGTATAAATTATTTAACTTTTTTTTTTTTTTTAAATAATTTTTAGGACGGTCGTTGACGATACTTTAAAATTCTAATTTCAGTATGTTTAATTATAGAATTTTAAAGAAAAGATAAAAATTCAATACTGAATTGAGTTTCAACCTTCCGTAATCCTTCAAGTCAATAATATTTAATTAAAAACATACAAATCTTGCAAAATTTTTTCATAAATGAAGTTCCTCAAACGGTTTCAGTTTGCTAGTTTTGTTGTGTTTAATTACGTAAAATCAACAAAATTTACTTTATTGGCCATGAAAATCAACGAGATAAAAATAATTATTTTGACCTTATACAGATATAATATAAGAAATTAATTGAAAAATCACAATTCTGTCATCATCTACACTTATATAAAAAGATTAAGATAAGATTAATTGGGGGGATTACTCGGAAATTAATGCTACCTTATTTAATTACAAAGAATTATAGTAGTATTTAAAAAATAAGATGGGGACATTAATTAAATTTCAAATAATAAAGCAAATTAAAGGTCAATTTTGGGAAAGCATGGTGGGGGGCACACAAATAGTTGGACATATTGGAAAATGTACATGATTCATGACACATGGTGTTGATTTTAACTTCTTAGTCCAAGTCGTTTTTATTATTGTGCCAAAATTTCCACAACCTAGCATGATATTTTCTGTTAGTGGGTGATAAATAATCAAATATTCATTATTTTTTTTTATAAGTATTTTTATTATATTGTCTTATCCTCCACGTTGGTTATTCAAATGATAAAATTTTAATTAAAACTACTCGAGAAATGTTATGAATTGTCTTGAGTTTTATACGGTCTTAAACGAATTCTTAAAATGAGATTCTTATTAATAAATGATAAAAATTTATAAGTCATATTATATACTAAAATTATTTTTTCTCTGAATTTTGAATTTTAAATTTGGGGGTTCGCTGACTGCGTTGACTCTCTACGACAACCTTTGCAAGTATTAAAACGATAATTACACAATTTACATATGAACTTCATATCACAAATGATAAATTGGGGAAAAGTAACACTTTTAACTTTGTAACTCAACTATTAATCATAAATAAATATAGAGAGAATGTAGGCAACTCAATTTAAACACTTCTAATGACGAATAATATAATGATTGTATAACGATTATATACTAAAAATATGTAAAACTTTTTTTTTATTAAGACGAAATATTATTCCATAATAAATATTTCTGTTACTTTATTCGACGGACATAGCCAAATTCATATTTGAATTGATTAAAAATAATAATATTCAAATATGAATTTAAATTCGATTATATAAATCGGACAAAAAATATTTTCCCTCCCTAATTAAAGTAGAGTAACACAAAGAATACGAATCAAATATAAACGCAAACTTATGCCGTGGGCAAATCCAAGTTGACTGCCCATATAAATAATTTTATACTAAGAAGAAACTTTTGAATTATGTGAGTGGAGCATCAAATGATCAAACCTCAATCTTGCACATATATCATTGACTTCATTTTTTTTCTTTTTGAATTTTAATTAACAATATTACTAATTTTTTATAATTTTTTTTTAAAAAAAGCTATTAAAATCAATCGAAATCATTTCTATGATAACGCAGCTCTAATTACTACTCTCTAGTGGGAAAATATTTAGCACACCAAATATAGACAATATTATTTTTCTATGATAATTGACAACGATTTCTCAATTTTTAATTGAAAAATAACAATAACTATTTGTTGACGGCGGATTTTGGTCTCGGGACAATATAGGAATATCACCTCCGAGGTAATCCTCCTTCAATAGTGAATTTGTTTTGGTTATGGGGGACCAAAAGCAAACTTAGCAAAAGACAGATAAACACGCCAATCAACAAGGAGATTTAACGTGGTTCGGTGGATTTGGATCCGACCTACGTCCACTATTACTCAAACAGGTTTCTCAGCTCTTTTTTGTGTTTACAAGTCAGAGCTTGATGATTCTGATCACTGATTTTTTGATGCCCCTTACACATACTCTGCCCTCCTATTTATAATAGTACAGAAATCAGACTCCTATTTGCATAAGAAATCCTAGTTGAACTCAGTCTTCTCCTCTTGATGAGGATTTCTAATCCAACGTTCCTTTCTCTTTTCTTATTCCTTTTTGGATTCTTACTTTATCTCCTTGTGAAAGTAGGATAATTTGTTTCGTCTTATCCACAGGAATAGGGCGTCATCATTTTGAGCATATCTCGCCATCTGGTCGGTTTTCATGTGGTCGGTCATGATAGTATTTTATGCTGAGAATGATTCTGCCGACTTGATAGTGCCCGGTTATCTGAACCCAAGTGATCGGTTGCCGGTCATAAAGTGCTCGGTCTATTTATGTTGTGGTCGGTTTGAAACCGTAAGGTGCTTGGACCCTTAAGGTGGTCGGGTTGGCCTTAATGATTTCTCCAAATGGTGGGAATTACCCTTCTGTCATCGTCGTGCTGCTTTAAATATCTTAATGCCTGAAAACACCATCAACACTATTAAAGAAAAATAATAAAACAAATCATAAATGAATAAACGAATAAGTGAGCTTAAATTCGTATTCGATTCGTTTAATAAACGAATCGAATCGACTAATTTATTAAACGAATACATTTTTTCAATCCATATTCGTTTTAAAGCGAATCGAATCGAACGAATAAACGAATTCTAACTGAAATTGCCACCGCTACCTTTCACATATCCGATTCTAGCATGGCTCATATTAAAGAGGCTAGCATTCAGTCTATGTGGTTGCTGGTGCAATAAAAAATATGAGAAATGAGAATCGAAATTTCGAGGCTAACTAGCGAGCTTTATGCAAAAGAAATAGATAAAAAGGAAAGTAACTGCAAATCGACGTGTAGTCAATTGGTAACCTATATCTCTTACAGACATGGGTTCGGGTTCTCATAATAGTGGGGACTCAAATCATCCCCCATTAGTTATGGAAGATCTGAAGGAAGATTTTCTCTTATTTAAGAGTAAATTTTCGAACTGTGTCTCGATAGATAAAGAATAAAGAATTTCGAATCGCGTATCGATATGTTTTTGATATAATGCTATAATATAGATATATATATTTAGATATATATTATAATATATAGAGATCATAATAATTCCAAAAAAAAAAGTAAGTCAACTTTTCTCATGGAGAGTTGAGTTATTATGTGTTAATTAAGAATAATTAAAGTTGTGAAGTGAAATCAAATTTGGAGGCTGAAGAGAGAGAAATGGAGAGGTTGAGACTTTCAAAAAAGATAAAAGACGGCAGATTCTGAAACTTCAACTTGTAAAGTAATCCACTAGCTAATAGCTTTGCCTTTTCGTATCATTTTTTTGGTTAGCATCTGGACTTTTCCACATCCTCTTTATGATTTGCTAATTGCTTTCACATGTCTTTCACTCTTTCTCATTCATTGAAGACTTTTTTTAAGATTATTTGTATGTAATAAAAAGGACAGACTTGCATGTCTTCTCTCTCTATTCTTGCACGAAAATTATATTATATATCGGGTGTATATGTCATCTCTCTCATAATAGATAGGCCTCATAATTATGTGGGACCCGCCTGCTGTGAGAGAGATGACATATACACCCGACACATGATATATCACCTCCTTCTGGCATAATTGTCCCTAATTATCTGTCAGCATCTGGTTGGTCCTAACTAAATTTTTGATAATGAGATTTTAAGTTATGTCAAAATTATTAATTAATAACGATATTTGAAAAGAGATGGGGCGTTACATTCTTTCTTCACTTGATATTTGTGCCCTAAAATTTGAAAGGGAAATTATCATCAATCTATCTAAAATTAAGTTAAAGTCCGAAAGTATATCAAGTTTTTAAAAAAATTATATATCCAAAAAAATTACTAATTTGGGTATTAAAAAATATGTATTTTTTATAACTTGTGATAAACAGATGAAAATTTTCAAAAACATTACATATCTTCGGATTTTAACTTAATAATGGATGGATAAATCATAATTTTCCAATTTAGAATAATGAAAACTAGTTAAATATATGAAACGGGTGTTTATTCTTCTTTTTTTTTTTTAACACAAGAAAAATAACAAGGGAAAATTAAATAAATCAGGAGCTCTGAAATTTTACCAAAAAATGAGGGCCCTATGCAAGTGACCTATGCTTACTATCTCTCAAAATCGGCCTTGACCGTGAGAATTATCGGTTACATGGATAGTTCAATGTGCTCATCAATACCAGCTGACCTTGAGCTGTGGATTATTCCAAAAATATTAACTTGGCATGATAATCTTTTATTAAAAAAAAGAAGATATCGTTTGCCCTAGTTCACATGTACGATCGGTTTGTCAAGTTGGTGAATGTGAACACATTTGGGCAGTGGGCTATATACATTATAAAATATAAGAGTCATTATCATGGAAATTCATACTTATTTTTCAGAGAAATTAATGTGTACGTCAAGAATATTGACTGCCCAAAAACAGTCCAAATTAGAAGCGACAACTCTAATGTATTAATTAAAACTTTTTCACAAAAAATAATAATAATAATTGCACAAAGCAACAATCCTATTTTTGTGTCTTTCCTGGAAGCTGATCGATATTGGATAGTCTCATTGTCAATAATTTATTAACAATATGCACCAGAATTGCGTCAATTCATGCTGCAATAGTACATCATTCTTCTAAATAATGGTGAAAAATTCTTCAACTATATATATATAAAGATAAAAGAATAAAACAAACAGAAAATGATTAAAAAAAAAAAAGGTTTTCGGTGTGAAAAGCAATTGCAAACTGTATAAGAAGTGCTTAGAGGTGTTCAACGTCTCATTTTCTTAAGCAAAATTTCCACATGTCTATTTTGAGACTTTATGGGATGATCTCTTTGTGTATTTTTTTCATTTGTAATTTATTTTTCTTTTATTATTAAAATAATGAGTGTTTTTATTTATATCTTATTCTGCTTATTTGTATCATGCTGGGTAAATGGTGAAGCTAGTGGTATGTAAATATATGTGATTTTTATTTATATTATATTTTATAAATTGTGAAAATTTCTCAAATAAAATTCATACTCTTTCCAGTTTATTGATGATTCTTGACTATTTGTAAACAGTCCTCGATTGGAACATATAATACTTGAATCTCATAAATGAGAGAGAGTGGACTATTAAAGATCTGGATTAATTATAGACAATACGATTCCACCTATATGATTAGTTTTATATATTTGACATCATTGAGTATCTAACTGGATTGATTATAGACAATACGGTTCCACCTATATGACGAGTTTTATATATTTGACATAATTGAATACCTAACTGGACTTGTTATAGACAAATATTATCACCGCCTTTATGATTGATTTTATATGTTTTGACATATTTAGTACATTTCCATGACTAATTATCGACATGACGAATTTTATGTGTTGACATAATTAATACATGAGAATTCTGAAATAAATTGATTGGGAAATAATTATAATTTATATTTTATAAAAAGTAAAAATTATTTATATTTGAAATATCAAGAGTGGATCCCTTAAATCTAGTATTTTATTTTATTAGTTGAATTATTATTTTATCCTATTAAATTTATTCCATGTTGATCGACCTTGGACTTATCAGATTATTTAATTATTTCGACACTCTTATACTTGAGAGTAAATAACCATTTTGTGAGTGTGTCGCTACAAAAAAATAAGGTCTTTAGCGTTGAAACTTATCGACGCTAAAATTAATAAATTAGACGCTAAAAGTAATTTGCGTCGAATAATTTCGACGCCAAAATGTGGATAAGAAAGACAAATAGAGTCGAAATTATAAATTCCGACGCTAAAACCTTATATTTTGCGTCGAAATATTTTCGACGAAAAATTATATTTTGCGACGCTAAAGTACATATTTGGCGACGAAACTATGCGACGCCAAAATAAATATTATTTTATTACGTTTAGCGTCGAATAAATCAACGCTAAAAGCTTTTGCGTCGAAATATTTTCGATGAAAACTTATATTTTGCGACACTAAAGTACATATTTGGCGACGAAGCTATGCGACGCTACAATGTCTATTTTAGCGTCGAAATTGTTCGACGCCAAAATCAATAAATTATTAAAAAATAAATATTACTTTATTACTTTTAGCGTCGAATAATTCGACGCTAAAAGTAAAATAAATTTATTATTTTACATACATTGCTCTGAAATATTCAATTTAATATTTTAAAAATATTATTATTTCAAAAAAAATTACTGAATTATAGTACAATTATTTTTATTCTAATAATTAATTTGTTATTATAATGAAAATTTATTAAATAAAATAAATACATAATCTATTAAAACTATATGTTGTGAATATTTATACAAATGAAAATAAAATTTATTGATGCTGTGATGAGGAGGCGCTCGAGCTCGATATACTCCGGCCGAGTGAGACCTCCAACATCTCCCAGAAAGCCCTTATCTACTGGTTGAACTCATGCATCTTCCTTTCGTGGTCCACCTTGATCTGCAGTAGAGTCTCCTGAGTCTTCTTCAGCTCGTCTTCGGTATTTTCCAACATGTTCTTGGTGGTGGTTAGCTCCCCTCGAAGGCACGAGTCAGTTTGAGAAGAAACATTAGTGCGTCCAGATGACATCAGCTTCTTACGAGTGCCAAGACCGACGTTGTACGCTGTCTGGTTCTTGAAAACCAATTGCGATAACTCCTCATCCGGTATAGGGTCGGACCCTATCTCTTGAGTTTGATGCTAGAGCTCCACCATTTCGTTCTATTTTAAAAAAAGTAAGTTAATGTTCGAATTTGAAATGAAAAAAATCAATTTAAAATAATATTTATTTTATTTTAAATACTTAAACTTACGTAGCAGCGTTCAGCTTCTTCATTGACCCATTTTTTCTTCTCATTGTAGTGCGTCACTCGGAAAAACTCTGGAAATGACTGCACCTCACCTATGTTACTCTGCTAAAAAACATAAACTGATACATTATTGGACATTAGTAAAATTAATGAACTGTTAAAATACAGTTTATGATTTATTTACCTCAGAATGTTCGGCACTGTGTTGGATAAATGGCTTGGAACCTCCATGGTGGTTGATACGCAGGTGACTTCGATAATCCACATTTGTGTGACATTTATTATACATTTAACAACACAATAAGTAACAAAAACGAAGAGAATTATCAATTTCGTATTATTTTAAAAATTACCTTGTGTTTCTCGCTAGACCAAAGCTCACACAAGAATATTCAGTCTTGCTCCTCTATAAAATCAGGCTTGTGTTGTGGAGCATCCAAAGGCCCATATGCGTCGAATATCGGTTTCGGGACTTTTGTCCTAAAATCCTTATAACTTTTCCCTATTGGGTGGTCAAGATACTTCTGGACGTTTACTTTGGTCAGATCCATGTCGAACCACTCCTGCATGAATAACAACTAAGTAAAAATTAAGTATAAAATATTAATTTAAAGATAACAAAATATAACGAAAACTCAATACTGTAAGTTTACTCACAAGTAGCATCGGGAAGAGTTGGTTGATTTTCGTCTCCCACAGTATCTTTCTCCAAGAAACGTAGTTTTGGGGAGCTTCATACCGAGCAGCACCACCTATGGCATTGGTAAATGATGAAGAATGTTGCCCGATTTGTCTTTCTCCATCATCTGATATCTCTATCCGGATGCGGCCATGAGCCTTAACGTGCTTAAACAACCCCAGACCACGAATGGGTCCTCAACCCTTCGCTGTACTCGAGTCACTTGTGCTAGCAGAAACCCCAGCAGGCAGCAGGGGCATAAGTCTTTGCAGATGTAGATGGAGTCGGAGTAGCGTGTTTGCGATTGTCCGATACCATCTGTAAAATAAGAATCAAAATGCAGTACTTGAATAATAGTTATGCACCCTCAAATTCACTAGCAAGATATATATATATCCAAATTTAAAATATAAAAATAAGATAAAAAATCTGAATCATTGACTAGTTTATCAAATCATTCACTTCAAGTCTTATAACTGTAATCCAAGCCATATCTACTAAATATATTTACTAAACAATTTAAAATTGTATAATCTTGAAAGCGTTGCTAGAGTCAAGACAACACTACTAAACGGAGCAAAAATATTGTTGACGAAAAATTTGCTTTTTAATTTTTTGCAAATAAACAAATGCAAACATGGTTGAATCTTAAAAGATTTTATATCAAATTTTTTCTTCAAAAAATTAGACGGTGGGTAGGTAAAATTTAAATTAATTTTTTTTATTCTCTCAAAATTTTAATTATGATGTTCAGTCAAAAAAAAAAAATTTTGCACTACAAGAAATGAGACCTTTAGCATCAATTTTTTTTTCGACACTAATAAATCATTTAGTGTCGAATTTTAATGTTGACGCTAAAAGGTAAATCTTTATAATCAAAAAATTATTTTTACGCTAACCCTTTGGTGTCGAAATAGTTTTTCAACCCTTTAGCATCAAAAGTAGGAATCGACGCTAAAATGTTAACTTTTTGCATCGAATTATAACCTTTTTTTTTATAATATCTAATAATTATAAAATAAATATAGTGTCTAATAATTATATTCTTATATCTTTATTATTAAAAAATTAGGGTTCTATTTTTTTAATACATTGTGTTATTTAGTTAATTTGTTGTTAGTTGATTTTAATGCATATATGTAAGATTAGTTTGTTTTATAATTAATTAATTATGTGTATGCTTAAATACATAATTAATGAATGAGTGATGTTGATGAGTTTATAAATATAATGTCTTATAATTATATTTTTTATATATAGATATTTGGTTGAAATGGATAGAAATTGGATGAGCTCGATGGATAGATTGAGTGTTGAATATCATAATGGAGTTTATGAGTTTATGAGATCGGAAAAGCAACACATTGATGCAGAAGATCGTGTTCGGTGTCCATGTACAAATTGTTTGAATAAGAAAAGGAAATGGTTAGATGAAGTTGAGAATCATTTATACATGTCGGGAATATCACCAACTTACCGTACATGGATTTATCATGGTGAGCAGTATAATTCTCATTCACGGTATATTGATTATGGTAAAGGGAGTAGTAGTTACAATCAAGCTGCAAACGATGAGATAACTGATGCTTTACGCGATTTATAAGGTCCACAATTCGGTCACAGTGTTGGTGGTGACATACTAGTATTAGATGGAAATAATCAAAATTTGTTTAGTCAACTGCTTGAGGAGGCACAAAAAATACCATTTGAAGTTGCTGAGATGTCGATCTTGAATTTTGTTGTGAAAATATTACACATTAAAGTGATGAACAAAATGACCAACAAAAGTATTGATATGATGTTAGACTTACTTGGCCAAATGTTACCGGTTGACAGCAAATTGCCTAAGTCATATTATGAAGCAAAGAAAATATTGTGTGATCTGGGAATGTGGTATGAATCCATTGATGCTTATAAGTATGACTGTGTATTATTTCGTGCCGAGTATGAATCACTTGAATATTGTCCGATCTGTGGTGAAAATTGATACAAAGTATGTGGTCTTGGGAAGAAAGTTCCTCAAAAGATATTACGATATTTCCCATTAACACCCAGACTGCAGAGGTTGTTCATGTCACGACACATAGCGACTGACATGAGGTGGCATCACGAAAAGAGGGTCGGTGCATAGAGCATTCTTAGACATCCCGCGGATGGAATCGAGTGGAAGGAATTTGATGATATATATCCTCATTTCACCGAGGATGTCAGGTTAGGCCTCGCCTCCGATGGTTTTAACCCTTTTGGGCTATGTACAATTCTTACAACATGTGACCCGTAATTGTTATTCCATATAACTTACCTCAATGTAAATGTATGAATGATCCGTTCATGTTTATGTCACTGCTTATCTTGGTCCACGTTCCTCTGGTAAAGATATGAATATTTACTTGAGACCATTATGGAATAACATGACATGTCCAGTTTGTGCGGGTGAAATACCTTCGCTGCGATTACAGAATAAAATAGGATACACATGGTGATGGAGTTGGTGCTTGAAGTGCCAATCCGATTTTTACATTTTATTATTTATTAATAAAATAACTATATTTTTCATTTCATACCTTATTAATTGTATTGTCATTATGCGTATTAGATTGATGTATAGATATGCTAAGAATGACATCGACCTTAGAGTAGTTAAACTTGTTGTGATATTTTATATCGTACCGCAAGTGTACGGTGTCAAGTTTTAGTATAAATGAGTTTAGAGTGTCGAACCCACATAGATTGCGTTAACTCGCACTAAGTACTACAATTGATAATCCTAACTTTATTTAGAAAATAAATAATAAAGATTTTTAATAAATAAATAAAATATAAAAATATTTAGATAGAATGAACTAATACGATAGAGATTCTCAATGTAAGATAAAAATTTAAAGAACAAGAGTGAGGAACAACACTACCGTGCATAGAGTTGATCAGGCTCTTGCTGGTTAGAATTTGGTTGCGCGGGTATTGTGTGTCTCGTGGTACCTGCATAAATAACATGCAAATTAATAAATAGCACACAATAAAATAAAATTAAAAATAAAGAAAATAATGATAAAACAAATGCAAGGGCCTCCCCGCTAGCGCTAAGTTTAACGTCTTCATCCAGACGCAACCACCCAAATGGTTATGGTGGCTTAAACGTAGTAAACCGGGTAATCTCATCTGCTTTCTTCTTTGGTATCCACTGGTTCTTATGACATGGAAAAGACATGTGGCAGACTGTGGTAATTTATCCATAGATGGTCCCCCAGGATATGTAGATTTCCCCTCAATTGGAAATTCTAGACTGCACATTCGGCAAAATTGGCTCGACCTCCTTTTTAACCTTCCAGGGGTCATCTCCAAGTGAGCACTGACTTTTCTTTTCCTCTTTTTACGGCCCTTTGGGAGTGGTTTTGAGTTTAGCTGCAGAGAATCTTCCTTTATGCATGGCTGCATTATGCTCATAGGTTACTGAAATACTGATTCACCCTGTCTGGTTTCAACTCCCTTTTCTACTGCATCTATCCTGTGACAGTCTGTATCACCTTGAGAACTCGGCATGGCCCTGAAAACACTGAAGGTGACTTCTTCATCTTGACCTCTCATTATCAATTCACCTTTGTTCTCTTCTTATGTTACTGTTTCCTCCTGAAATATCATTTCATTTTCTTTACTGCCTAAGTCCTGAGAGGTGTCTTTAAACTCTTTTCCGCTCCTACAGGTTCTATTTGACATTGCTAATTGGGGTTGACTTCAATATCACTCGGAAAATCCCATGTCTGTTGATTGGCCATGGAAGAAGCAAGCAACCCAATTTTTGCTTCTAAAGATTTCATATTTGCCTCTATATTGCCCATTTGTGTTTCGAAGTTATCCAGCCTTGACTCATTCTTCTCAAACCTCTCTGAAGCTGTAGCTACAAAAGTGCTCATGAGGTCTTCTAAGGAATGTTTATGCTCAGCTTTTGGATAATTGAAGCCATGAGGAAGTTGCAAAACGTTCTCCATATCAGCATATGAAAAATTTGGATGATAATAATCAGGCATAGGACTGCCTCTACAGTTGTTGAAGTTCCAATTGTTCACATACTGTACTTGTTCAAATACTGCTCCTCTGTTGGGTAAAATAATTCCATTAGTAGAAGCTGCTTCAATAGACGATTGGCCCATTTGATTTGTCAATACTGCTAGATGAGTCGTGAGGGACGATACTTGAGCTACCAGTGCACTAACAGGATCTGCCATTGCTTCTTTTCAAACTCACCTCGTACGAAAAAAATAAAACAAAATAAAATAAAATAAAATAAAACAAAATAAAATAAAAAGAAATAAAAACAAAAATAAAACTTAAGACAAAAATAAAGGAAATAAATAAAATAAAATAATAATAAAATAAAATTCTAAATTAAAGCTAAGATTACTTGGTAATAGTATTAATGTGAATTAAACAAACAATCCCCGATAACGGCGCCAAAAACTTGTTGTGATATTTTTATATCGTACCGCAAGTGTACGGTGTCAAGTTTTAGTATAAATCAGTGAAAGAGTGTCGAACCCACAAGGATTGCGTTAACTCGCACTAAGTACTACAATTGATAATCCTAACTTTATTTAGACGATAATTAATAAAGCTTTAATTAAATAAATAAATATATAATAATTTAATAGGAGGAACTAATACAATAGAGATTCTGGATCCTGATTTCACCTAGCTGTCTCATATGTATTTGTCATGCCAATTAATCCTAGTTCAGTTATATTGTTTATAAGTCAAGATTCCTAAAATATCCACTCCCTCTCTCGAGTGCCGAGTGAAAATATCATCAACTACAGACTTCAATATCTCTATAAAAATCCAGTAGTTAACAACTCATTATGTTTTGTGATTCTATGTTAACGACTTCAAAGGACTACAGATTCTCTCGAACTCTATAAAATCCTAGGTTATATTCTCTAAATCTATTCAAAATCCCCTATCTCGAGTGATAGATTCTAAACATTCATCATCTTCAATTGTGGCCAGCAATCAAGAAGCATTAAACTCAAAAGAATATAAATAAATCAATAAAACTTCATAACAAAATTAGCAGACAATATAAGGTTCAAGCATCGATTACATCATTCTCCAGAATTAAGGAGTTTAGTTCATGACTAAAGATAAAAACAATAATAAATAAGTCATGAATCTAATGGAAATCATTAGAGTTCTAAGAAATAAACGAGAAGATAAAACCCGAATTGAATCTCTTCCTCCTCGGACGTCACCGCTTTAATCTCCTCTTGTTGCTCTTCAATCCTCCTCCTTGGATCTCTAAAAATATTATTTCTGTGTTTTGTGCTCTGTATTAGCCTCCCCTTTAATTCTGGACGAACTATTATATTTATAGTGGAGGCAATGAGTCATTGGGTATCATTAGGGGTCTTAGAAACCCTAAAAATAAATCATGGATCGGGTCTGACACATTGCATCCGCAGAGCTGTGGCTCTAAAAGTGGCGCATGGGCGCCAAAGTGTCGGCAATTTGTATGGACATGTTAGGCGCCAAGGCGCCTTTATTCTGCCTTCAATGGGGCGCCATGACGCCCACTTTGTTTTTGTCAATGGCGCCATGACGCCTTATTCTCTGTATTAAGTATGTAATTTCAGGCGCTGTGGCGCCTTTGTAACTATTCAATGGGCGCCATGGCGCCTAATTCATTTGTTCAAGTGGCGCCATGGCGCCAATAGCTCGGCCTTTTGGCTGGGTTTAATATTCTTGAAGGCGTCATGGCGCCAATTACTCCCATGCTCGTCCTGTGTTCCCGAAAGTTCCCAAAACACGTGCAATTGTTCACAGATCCATGTATTAATGCTCCTACAAATAAAACATGAAATAAACTATAAATGATATTAAATATCTCGAAATATAACAAAATAACAAGCTAAGAATGCCGTAATAAATGAGTATAAACCACACTTATCAAACACCCCCAAACTTAAGGTTTTGTTAATCCTGAGCAAAAGATAAAATAAAAACTAAATTCAAATAGACAAATAAATATTACTAAATTAACTAAGCCACTTTCGTAGGGATCACGATTGCATTTAGCGTATGCAACAGGCCTTTAAACCCCTAGGCGGCCCTGGTGGACGAGTTATAGTCTCGTGAGGGCTTACAGCGACGATAGCCACAAACGTCATTCACACACAATCATGCAAAAATATAAAAATAACAAAATCATAGTCCCGATAGTTGCACATAAAATTTTCCTCAAAGAAAGCTTATAAATAAAATTAGAGAACCTTCAAAGTACGCAATGCGACTCAAATCCAAATTCCTGAATAATTCATCTAGTCTAGACTCACAGTGTGTGTGTGTGTAAAAGTTCATTCAATGATTTCGTTTAAAAATTAGAATCGATGGGTCAAACCAACCTAGATATCTCAATTAAGCTATGTAATTGCTTTATTTTGTGCTCAGTATGATATGATTTTTCTTTTCTTTTCTTGTCTCTTTTTTCTTTTCTCATTTTGCACTCATTTTTTTTTCAACACACCTACCCTTTAAGGTAGCATTTCTCCTCATGGTGGTCCTAATACTCGCCCATAGGTAGCTTCACGCTTATCGATTATAGGTGGTTTAATTTCTTTCTTTAGAGACATTTTTTTAGTTATACCACACTTCATAACACTAGCAAATCAGGATAGATATCTAAGCAAACGGTCATTCATCGACATGCAATTTCTTCAACTAGTCACATTGTCAACTACTTAAGTTCTTACTACTAAAAACCTGTTTTTAAGTGCTTACGAGTCTAACATATGTTAATGTTGGTTTTGAAATTAAAAATTAATTTTTTTGTGTTTTTGAAGTGTTTATAGAGAACCGAAAGAAATTAGGGTCAAATACCCTAATTCTTTCAGCTCACTGGAATGAGAGCTGAAGGAAATAACAAATGAGAAATAAAAGAAACAAAAAATAATAATTAAGTTTTCATACATGCACGCGCGCACTGTAGCACGTGATCTTCACGCGTGTCAGGCCCTATACGCTTACTGATTTTATTTTGCTTCGTTTGGGAGTTTCTGGACTCCGATTCAGTCTCGGTTTTTTCCTATACTCTCGTAATGGAATATAGTATTTCATTAAATAATTTAAAATTACACCCATACTTGATATCCATGGGATAGACCCATTTCTGCTGCCCGTAGCACCGATCCGACCCTAGAGGTTCCACAACTGCCCTAACAGAAGGGTATCAATAGCAAATGCTTAACCACACAACACATATTTTTGAATCTATGTCATAGTAATTTTAATTTAATTATGCATAAGACATATTGGATATGTATTGTATGATTTAAATTAAAACTTTGAGCTAATTAAGTTAACGACTTGATTGTCATAAATCTCTCGTGATTAGGTGATTACTTTAATTAAGTAATAATATTAATAATATTGGAGCATTATTGAATGGTCTGTCTTGTCAATACGGAGATGAATAAGTTCTTACTACTTATATCTAATATCGTCATTAGTGTGAAGGTATAAGTGCTCGAAACTTAGGTCGCTCCGGTAAAACATTAGATGTAGCGTGATGAGTTAACATAGTCATCCAATATCGTCATTAGTGTGAGGGTGTACATACGAAGCTCATTAGTGCACATTGACAAGTATACACCTAGAACACGTCTTAATTCAATATCGTCATTAGTGTGAGGATAAGAAATGGTTCATGACCAAACTAGAAGTCAAATGAATTGATTGATCTTGGAGGTCTACCTAATGAGTTTACAAAGGCCAATATCGTCATTAGTGTGAGGTTGAAGTAAATGTCATGGGATCCACTTCCCGCTATGAAATTATAATAGTCAAATTTCTATTTTCCTATTAAGGGAGATTACAAAATTACGTAAAGTAGTGGGAGGACACTAATAAATTTAAAATTCCATAATCAATTAGTGTCATCACTTTTGAAATAAAAATTGTTCTGCTTCTACTAAAAAATATTGTATTGTAGATGGTTGCCGCTAATCCATTGATGAAACTTTTAGATTCCTATAAGCTAAAAGGAGCCGAGAACTATTTCGAATGGGAAATGAACATGCGCCTTGTCTTAGAGTATGAAAAGTTGACTTATTTCACGATCAATCCACTGCCTGTTGATATCGATCCTGACTCCACTCTGGAAGAGCGAGAAACTTTTTATAGATGGAAGGATAATAACCTAAAGGTGAAATCCTACATCTTAGGATCGATGGTTCCAGATTTGCTGAGACAGTACATTGAAGTACCGGATGCTTGGAGCATCATGTGAACACACAATGAGTTGTTCGAGGAAAATCAAGAGATGGAAATTTATCGAAGGTCTAAGGAATTGTTCCGTGCTGAACTCAATGAGGGAGGAGCTGTCAGCACTAATGTTTTGAACATGATCGACCATATTCGATATCTGGAATGACAGGGCATTGTGTTTGATGAACGACTGGGCCGTAATTTGATTATGTCTTCTTTGTCTGGTTCTTATGCTGGCTTTGTATTAAATTTCCATATGCATTTAATGCAAGCCACATACGAAGAACTTCATAACATGCTACGCAAGGCGGAGCAAGATTTGAAGCAAGGCAACCCCACACTATATCTCCATGGTGGAGCTGGCTCTTCAAAGACTTATGGGAAGTCAAAGAAAATAAAGATGTGGAAGAAGAAGATATGAAAGAAAATCTTCAAGAAGCACAAAGGCGCAAAACAGAAAGTAGTTCCTGATCAATGTCTACAATGTAAGAAGTCTGGACATTGGAAGAAATACTGTCCAGAGCTTAAAGGAAAAGCAGAACCCTCATGTACGCTTTGTATTTTTCCAATTATTGACATCTCATTAGCCTTAGATGCAAATAGTGAATGTGTGTTAGACACTGGCAGTCCTACTCATATTTGCAATTTCCAGCAGGAAATGAGGGTTAAAAGAAGGCTAAATAAATGGGAGATCCAGCTTAGAGTTGGCAATAACGAGACATTGGATGTCAAGGCCATAAGAACTGTTATTCTAGATCTCCCAAATCGATGTAAATTAGATTTACATGACTTTTATTATGTTCCCTCACTTATCAGACAAATAATATCTATGCCAATATTAGATAAAAAAGGGATATAAAATAAACATTAAGGATGAAACTTTATGTTTGTATGATAAAGAAAATTTATTGAAATGTGAATGTTCTTTATCAAACGGTCACTATGTTTTGGAAATATATAGAGATGTCTTTAATATAGAGAAAAATACAAATAGGAAGTCTGAACTAATAATACTGAATTATGGCATATGAGATTGGGCCACATAGGTGTTAGACGTCTATCCAAATTGGTAAAGGATGGTTTGATTGAAAATCTTACTTTAGATCCTTATCCTATTTGTGAGTCATGTATCCAATGAAAGATGACAAATGCCCCATTTCAAGGTGTTGGACACCGTGCTGGAGATTTAATAGAGCTAATACACAGCGATGTGTGTGGTCCATTAAATCATGTCGCTCATGATGGTTCCACGTACTTTGTGACTTTCACAGATGACAAGTCTAGATATGGATATATCTATCTGATGAAACATAAGTAAGAAACATTTGATAAGTTCAAAATATTCTGAAACGAAGTAGAAAAACAAACCAGTAAATTCATCAAGTGCCTTAGATCAGATCGAGGCAGTGAATACATGAGTGAATAATTCAGAAATTATTTAAGGGAGAATGGAATTCTCGCCTAATATAGCCCACTAGGAACACCTCAACACAACGGTGTGTCTGAGCATAGAAATCGTACTTTATTGGATGTGGTGCGAATAATGATGAGCTATACAGATATTCCTTATTACCTTTGGGGTTACGCTTTACTAACTGCTGCCTATATAATTAATAGGGTTCCATCGAAAGCTGTTTCTACGACCCCTTATCAGATATGGTTCGGTATTAATCCAAGTCTTAAGCATTTAAAGATTTGGGGTTGTCCTGCATACGTTAGAATTGCGCAGCAGGATAAACTAGCACCCAGATGATATAAATGTAGGTTCGTTGGATATCCTGATAATTCCAGGGGATATCAATTCTAAGATTTCGAGCAATGAAATGTATTTATTTTTTGCTTTATAACTTTTCTTGAAAGGCAATTTGTGAGAGAAAGTGAGAATCGTAGAGATATTAAACTTGATGAGTTTGATCCCAACATTAAGGAACCTGAGATGGAACAAGAGATCCAACTAGGTGAAGGATCTACAACACAGGTTCTACGTAAGTTGAATAGAATATCAAGGCCTCATGAAAGACTATTTTAACATCTGATGTGAGTCTTGATGTTCTCCTCTTGGAGGAAACAGATCTGACTACGTATAAAGAAGCGATATTGGATATCGATTCGAGAAAATGGCAGAAAGCCATGAAATCCGAAATGGATTCAAAGCATGCCAATCAAGTCTGGGACTTAGTTGAACTTCCTGAAGAAGTTAAACCTATTAGTTGTAAATGAGTTTACAAAAGAAAGCGAGGGCCCGATGGAAAGATGGAAACCTTTAAGTCCCGACTGGTAGCAAAATGTTACACTCAACGTCCTAAGATTGACTATGAAGAAACTTTTTCACCAGTAGACATGCTAAAATCTATTAGGATTCTTTTAGCCATTGCTGCATATCACGATTATGAGATATGGCAGATGGATGTGAAAACCGCTTTCCTAAATCGATTCATTGAGGATGATATCTATATGGAACAACCAGAGGGTTTTGTATCCAGTGAGACTTCAAACTTGGTTTGTAAGCTCCAAAAGTCTATTTATGGACTTAAACAGGCATCCCGAAACTGGAATCGTCGTTTTGATGAGATAATTAGGTTATCTGGATCCATCAAAGACGAGGAAGAATCATGTGTTTATAAGAAAGTTAATGGGAGCATGATAGTTTTCTTATTTTTGTATGTAGATGACATCATTTTCATAGGAAATGATATATGGATGATGCAAAGTGTGAAAGCCTACATTTGCAAGAACTTCTCCATAAAAGCTATGGGTGAAGCTTCCTATATACAAGGTATAAGGCTCTACCGGGATAGGAATTCGACCGTATTCCAAAACCAACGATTATGAATATTTACTTTAAAAATAGTTTACACCCAGTGTCAAAACAATTTTAAGGTCGATGTCATTCTTAATATATTCATACATCAATCTAATACGCGTAATGACAATACCATTATAAAGTATGAAATGAAAAATATAGTTATGTTATTTTATTAATAAATAATAAAATGTACAATTCGGATTGATACTCCAAACACCAACTCCATCACATGTGATTTCTTGAGTTGAGTCATCATTGGCGGAGAAGTAAATTATTCAATGGTCAACCAGAACCTCAGAGTATGCCCAGTGGATTGTCTGGATTTGATATACTTTGTAAACATCAACATCTCAGAGACACCACACTAGGGAAACATTATAATAATAGAGATAAAAATCGAAAATATCAAGCTGAAGAGTTGAATTGGATGGGAATGAGTATTTTCTTTGAGTTAGAGTATTGGGGGAGTCTGAGTTTACGACATAATTTGGATGTAATGCATAGAAGAAACATATGCGAGAGTTTAATGGACACATTGTTCAACATTCTAGGTAAGATGAAAAACACTGAAAATCCTAGATTGGACCTACAAGATCTTAGAATTCGTAGTGAATTGCACTTAAAGGCCACTCCTCGAGGTCTTATCGAGCCACCTGCTAGTTACGTGCTAACTCAATCAGAGAGAAAATCATTTTGTGATTGGCTGAAAATGGTGTGAAATTTCCTGATGATTATGCATCGAATATTGGACGTTAGATCAGAGATGATATGATAACTGGGTTAAAGAGTCATGACTGTCATGTACTTTTTGGGATTCTCTTTCATGTTGGCATTCGAAATTATCTTCCGTCAAATATATGTGATGTCGTACTTGATTTATGTGACTTCTTTAAATAATTGTGTCAAATGACATTAACCACATCTGTTATTGACGAACTTGAGCGAGGAATCGTGATCATCCTATGCAAATTAACGGCATCATCAAACCTGCTACTGCTGCTGTTAACAACATCGGGATAACTGCTGCTGTTGCAACAACAGCAAAACAACAACAAGTAGTCTGCTGTTGTTAATAACAATGACACATGCTTATTTTGGTTTCTTATTGCAATGAAAGTTAAAACATGCTTATTTTGATATTTGAGGTGAAATTTTGGTTTCTTATTTTGCAGATGACACCTGGTTCTCGCAAACGTATTTATTCGACTCCAGCTATATCTGCAGAGACATAGGCTGCTCCTGGGGTCTCTGCTAGCACAAGTGACTCGAGTACATCAGTACTCGAGGACGTAGCCGTGGCCTGGCGTTGGTTAAACACGTTAAGGCCCACGGTCTCATCCGGATAGAGATATCGGATGATGGAGAAAGAGAGATCGAGCAATATTCTTCATTGTTTACTAATACCATAGGTGCTGCTGCTTGGTTTGAAGCTCCCCAAAATTATTTTTCTTGGAGAAAGATCATGTGGGAGAGGAAAATCAACTAGGTCTTCCCGACGCTACTGTGAGTAAACTTACAGTATTAAGTTTTATTTATTTTTTGTTTTCTTTAAATTAATGTTTTATATTTAATTTCTACTTGGTTGCTATTCCTACAGGAGTGGTTTGACGTGGACTTGAACAAACCAACGTCTCGATGTATCTCGACCACTACATGGGGAATAATTACAAGGATTTTAGGACAAAAGTCCTGAAAACGATATTCGACGAATATGGAGCTTTGGATGCTCCACATCATAAGCCTGATTATATAGATGAGCAAGACTTGATATTCTTGTGTGAGCTTTGGTCAAGCGAGAAACACGAGGTAATTTTTAAAATAATATGAAACTGATAATTCTCCCCGTTTTTATTACTTACAATGTTATTAAATGCATAATAAATGTCATGCAAATGCGGAGAATCACATTCACCTGCATTTCAACTATCGTGGATGCTCCAAGCCATTTTCCCAACATCATGCCGAACATTTCGAGGTAGATATACCATAAACTATTTTTTTAACATAATAATAACAATCACTTGATTTTTTTTTTTGCAGAGTAGCACATGTAAGGTGCAGTCATTTTCGGAGTTTTTCCGAGTGACACACAATAATGAGAAAAAGAAATAGATCAATGAAGAAGCCGAACGGTGCTACGTAAGTTTAAGAATTTAAAATAAATTAAATATATTTTTTTTCTTTTCAAGTTCGAACATTAACTTCAATTTTTTTAAACAGAACCAGACAGCGTACAATGTCAGATTTGACACTCGTAAAAAGTCGACTTCATCTGGATGCACTGCTGTTTCTTCTCCTACTAACTCGTGCCTTCGAGAACAGCTAGCTACCACCAAGGAAGAGTTGGGAAATACCAAAGAAGAGCTGAAGAAGACCCAGGAGAAGCTACGAAAGGTCTAGGAGGACAACCGGAAGAAGATGCAGGAGTTCGACCAGCAGATGAAGACTTTCAGGCAGATGCTGGAAGCCTCACTCGGCCAGACTGTATCGAGCTCGATCGCCCCTCCATCACAACAGTAGTAATTGTTATTTCATTTGTATAAACATTCACAATAACAATGATTGTTAATAGATTATGTATTTATTTTATTTAATAAATTTTAATTATATATTTAAATATATATTTAAATATATTTTTTAAATTTATAAGAACAAAAATAATTATTAGAATAAAAATAATTTTACTATTATTCGGTAAATTTATTTTTTTATAATAATATTTTTCAAAATAAAAAATCGAATGTTTCGAAGAAAAATGTACCTTAAATAAAAAATTCCTTATACTATTTAGTATCGAATTATCAACGCTAAAAGTAATAAAATAATATTTATATTTTAATATTTTATACCTTTTAGTGTCGAAATTTTTTACGCTAAAGGTATGAAATTTCGACACTAAAATAGAAAATAAATAAAATTTTTATTAATTACATAATTATTTGGCGTCGAAAACATTCGTCCCCAAATACATCATTTAGTGTCGAAAAATATCATTTTTTGTAGAAATTTTTTTGGACGCAAAATGTTATACTTTAGCGTCGAATTTTTTTAATTCGACGTTAATTGTCTTTCTCATCCACGTTTTGACGTCGAAAGTTAGCGTCGCGTCAAATAATCTTTCGCGTCAATATTTATTATTTTAGCGTCGATATATTTCGACGTTAAAGAACTTATTTATTGTAGTGTTGCTTAATGAATCAGGTATAGTCGGTAAAATATCACCTCAAATATATTAATGGAATCATTTAGAGTTTTATAAAATAGGAAGAAATGAATGGGCATAGTGTTAACATTTAAGTCAACATATTGCGTATGTGAAGCATGTGCAATTTTAGAGTGAAACCAAAAAATTTCAACTAGTCAATTCAACGATAAGCAAGTAAGACAGCCGACACAAATTACTGATTGTGATATCATGATTTAATCTAAAATTAAGGTGTTGTAAATATATATTATGGTGATCCTCATTATCTTTAATATTTATCTTGTATTTTATTATTTAGATAATCATCTTATTATTCTTGTAACTTATCCCAACATAACTCATCCCTATAAATATAGAAGATCTATTTTGTAGTGTCAATTCATTCATTCAAAATTAATAAGAAAATCTTGCAGTTTTACAATGTACTATCTTTTTTTTTTCGCTCTTATTTTATAACATGTTATCAGCACGAATCGCTATAATCAAATACGGATAATTATATGCGAATGCCTGAAGCCAATTCGCTATAATCAGAAGCCATGAATATGGCTTATGATTATATGCAGCTTCTGTTTATAATTAAAGCCAAAAGAAAAATCATTATGGTTTATGATTGATATGAGGCTTCTGATTGTAATCAAATCAAAAGCCAAATCATGATGGCTTATGATTTATATTCGATTTTTGATTTGCATGCGTAATTCTTATGTTGCTTGAATCCAAATTCCTATTATATTTTAGTATTGCAACTTGAAGCTTTGCAGTATAAATAAATCATAACCAGAAGTTCTGAATTTCAATATTAAAATTAGAACCCGTAGTTCTAATTCAGAACCTGAAGTTTTGAATCTCAATATTAAAATTAGAACCCATAGTTCTAATTTAGAATCTGAAGTTATGAATCTCAATATTAAAAATTAGAACCCGTAGTTCTAATTCAGAACATGAAATTCTGAATTTCAATATTAAAATTGGAACCCGTAGTTCTAATTCATTATGTTATGTTTCATATATTTTTATTATTTTTTTTATGAGCATGCTTTGTGGTTGCATTAAATTGGATCCTCCACATCAGAAAATATTACATATATATTGTCTGCTCTTAATTTTTGTAGGTGAATTGTTGTGCCTCTCTATCTTCATTCCGCATGCAATAACAACAATTTTCTGTTATGAATCAATTCACGATTGTCATTAATCAATTTTACCTCATTAATTATTATTTTTAGATTATAACCTGAAGTTTTAACTCATTGATTAATTTTTTATTAGAACTTGAAGTTCTAAATTAGAAAACAATAATAGAACCCGAAGTTCTAAATTTGCGTTAAAATCTAACTCCATCAATTAAAATTTTGGATTAAAACATGAAGTTTTAAATCTTCCATAAAGCCTGAAGTGCTGAATTTATGATACCATATTTATAAATTTGAAGTTCCAAATATTAACCTTATCAATCAAAATTTGAAGTTTCGAAATATAACTTTCATTTTAGGTACTGATATTCTAAATTTAAAAAAAATGTAAGATCATAACTTGAAGTTCTAGATCAAATAAATATTTTTACAGAAAACATGAAGTTCCAAATATGTATTTGTAAATTTTGTTTACATCATACAAATTTGTGTGATTTTTTTTTTTCTATTTATGTTATCTTTATTTCTTTTGAATTATACTATATATATTATTACTGCAAGAAGCTTACAATAATAAAAAGCTAATCAGACTTGAAGTTTAAATTAACTTCTAATATCATAAGCTGTAGTTCTGAACTATGATTTATAAATAAAACGTGTTGTTCTCATAGAAAACGAAAATCAATTTCTTAATATTCCCAGTAGTGAATTTTAATTCCAATACGTATAGATATAATAGAGAAATCCGCTGTGGTAAAGGAATAAGGTTTGGTAAGTGAAATCATAACACATTTGTGAAATTAAATTTATAGTTTTATATTACTCTCTTCATATCCCTTTATTTACTTTAAAATTATTTATTTCCATTTACTTTCTCCTTACACTCTTGAATTATTATTAAGGATGGCAATTATACCCGGATCCGGAAGACCCGGAAGGAACCAGGTCCAGAAAGACTCGGGTCCGCAATATATTTTTACGGACTCGGGTCTTGATTTTAAGACCCGTGCGGATCTTGAAGGGGTTTTAGGACGGAATCCGGTAACGCAGCGGAATAGTGGAAAATCAAAATTTTTCGATTTCAAAACTTTTTTCTCGGATCTGAAATAAACTTATTTATTTAATTACTCAATTATCAAATTATGAAATATTACACAATAAATCAAATTTTTGTGTAATTATCAAATTGCCCCAAAACTTTGCATTTTGTTCATTTTAGTCCTAAATTGTTCAAAACAATTTTGGATGATTCTAAATCATTACTAATATGAATTTAACATGTCCTACACATTGGAATTCAAATTGCAACTAAAAATTCCCAAAAAACTTGCCCAAGGTCGAGAGCCTCCAAGCATGACATAATGTGCATTTTGCACTTTCAATGTTCAAAACACATCAAGATAAAATCCAATCAACATAAGATTTTATATGTATCATATACACATCCAAATACAAAACATAAATGAAATCCCCAAATTTGGAAGTGGTCTTAACCCTAATTTTTCAATTTCATCAAATTGGACAAATTAGACCAAATTAGCAAAAACCAACACTTCAATCATGTCTCTCTTCCACACCAATCAAGTCTCACCACAATGAAATAACTATAGATCAAATATAGGTCATTTAAGAGTGAGTCAATAACTCTAGAATGGCAACAAGTTTCCAAACCATCAAAAGAATGCTTGTTAACATATTAGAAGCATTATATGATCTTATACATGCTTTAAAACCCTATCCACAAACTTCCTTCAAACAAAAACACAAAGAATAAATAGTAGAAAAACTTGAGAACATCATAGCATGAAGCCCACAACAAGAGGACCATTTTCCTCTCTAATAGTAAGTTGGAAATACTTACTTAAATCCAAGCTTTTTCTTTTTGTTTTTCTTTTCTTTGTCTCAAGCTTCTTTGTCTTTCTTTTAATTGAGTTTTCGGTAAGGATTTTGACTTAATGAAACCCTAAAAAAAATAAAACAATTTATACTCCCACCAACTAGCTTGGCCGAAAATGAGTAGAAAAATATCATGATATTTTTTCATTTGCTTTAATTAATTACAACTGTCCACTTGGTAAATTGATCATTACACTTTAATGAATATTTCAAACAAGTCAACAATGCAACTAAGTCATTAAAGTAAATATCATAACTTTAAAATATTTATATTTTAATTAATTTAATCATTTAACTATTAAATGATTAATTGATTAATTAAATACAAATATATTAAATATATGTATATATTTTTACAATAAGTATTAAATACATATATTTATAATATTAGTCAAATATCTCAATTTGACAATTAATTAATGTGTATTTGAATTAATCTAACATTAAATTCAAATACATAAAAATTAAGGAAATGACTATCGGGTCCCAACACATGTATTTTACGTTTAACCTTTAAATGACTTTATAAAAATCAATATTATTTATAAATGTTGCCCTAGTGCTCTACGAGTATATTTCATTAGTGAGACTCTCTAGATTCATACATATCCGTCACGAAATCCAATCTCGTGTTCATAATTTAACCACCCGTAAATTATGACGATCACAGATAAACTCGCTGAATCATACAGGTCGAGGTCATGGCAAATGTATAATTCATCTGTCACAGGTATCCATCCGGATATATCCCAGAGATATAGATGTAAACGTCAAATCTCTATAGGGATTATCCTGTCGACGTCTCTATTAACAATCTCATAAAAAACATTTAGAATTGACTTCTAAAATTTACCACAGGCCCATGGTTTTTATCTGATTGCTAATCATATGGACTACCTATGCTCTGATACACAGAACTGACAGATCATATCTCGATACACACAAGACACCCTGAGGATCTATCTACACCCAACGAACATGCGGAAGTCTGATCTAAATAGATCGGTGACGTGACTGCTATCTAAGTGTGGAAGATGTCTCATGCACCCACAGTGGTTTCTCAAGTCGAAGAATCACAAGTGCTACTCAACCCGATAAGATTCTTATTGACGTTGGTGTACCATCCATTAAGAATATTCGGTGAGTCATTCAGTGTTTATTCGCTATAAACACCTACACGTCTATACTAGTCTCCAAGACTTATGGTTCATTGAGAAACCATTGAATCATATATTCCAGTATACGACATGTAACCGGTCTCAACAGGTTTACTTTACTGACCAAGTAGTGTAAACCTTGACCAAAAACTGTCTGAGAATGACAATGTCATGATACAACTCAATGTAGTTGCGACGCTTTTGCAACAGCATCATGACTAGTCATTCTAAGGTCATTACGTCTTTACCATATTAAAAGATATATTATATTATAGAAACTGCATATATTATTCATAATAATAACGTTTTACAGTAGTATTCATAAATAAATACAACTGGGAATTGGCGCTTAGAGCACCAACCCCAACAGATCTGAGTCCAGACCCGGGTTTACATGATTCTGGATCCGGATATCTGGATCCAGTTAATGTACAAAAATTAAAAAATAAATATAATTAGGATATTTTATGAAGTTAATTGATAATTTTTACATGGATCTGATTAATTTTAATGAATTTCAATTTTTGTATATTTTAGTGAATTTCATTTTGTGATAATTTAGGATTTTTTATGATATTAATTAATAAATTATTTTTTTTATATTTTTATATGAGTCCCGGATCCGAACCCGAGTATACCTGGACCTGCACCGAGTATACCGGGTCCGGATCTAGATACTTTTTCCCAGGTCTGGGTCCAGACCCAGGAAATGAAAATTATTTCCAGATCCAGACCCGAGTCTTGGTCTGGATTTTACCATCCCATTATTATTTTTTTATTAAGATTTAAATCATCACCGTGTGTTAATGTGTTATGATAAAAGGTTGGATCTTTCAATATCCAGAAGATATTTAATACTTTCAAATATCTTGAAGATATTACTTTGAATGATACACAAATACAATGATTATGTACTTGATGTACATAAAATTTGTATTTTTTTTTATATATCATTGATAAACCTTTATGAAGATTTTTAGAAATCATATAGACTTACAAAATAAAGTATCCACTCTCGAAAAAACAAGAGGAGATATGTTTAGTTAATAATGTTGCTATATATTTTTCAAGATAAGAAATATTTCTCGAACTTAATATTAATTGAAGGCTCTAGAAGAGTCATAATTTTAGTAGCAAGTGGAACTAAATTATATATCGAAAATGTTTTATATTCAGCCATATCTAGTAGAAATATGCTAAATTTCAAAGACATCTACCGAAATGGTTATCATATCAAGACACAAATATTATTTACTATTGGAAATTACAAATAAATTAGAACCTGAAGTTCTTAGTTGTAACTCTTAGAACCAAAATTTCTACATCTATCATTTTCATATATGAACCTGAAGTTCAGAAAATTATCATGTTAATTAGAATTGGAAGTTCTACGATAATTTTTAATTGGAGTTATGAATTCTAAAAGAGAATTTGAAATTTTAGGGAACAAAATAGAACTTCAAGTTCTAAGTTACAACTTTAAACATTTAGAACCTAAAGTTCTAAGCTTACAGTACCATATATATGAACCTAGAGTTCTATACATGAATATGAAATTTTTGTTCTGGTTGTCTTATTATAACCATTTTATTTCATGGATATAGATATTGAAATGTTAATCCAAGCTATGTGTTTGGAATGTACCATTAAGGAAAATAAATATCCCTGAAGGATGAATATTTTTCTCTGCCATATTTTACAAGATAGCTTGAAGCTCTATCTACTATAGTAAAACATAATTGGTCTACTTTATTGAGTTTAACTCAAATTTATCTAACATTACTTCAGAGTTGAAATTGTGAGTTGAAACGTTTGTTTTTTTAATTGGAAATAGGATATTTACTATTTCATGGAGTGAAGGTAAATACAAATTATAATGGATGTGTAAATATAAAAGAATTGTATGATTAATGTTCTGACAATAGTCACGAATCCCATGATGATAAAGTGATAAAAATGGATATAATCAGCAGATAAGAAACATTAGAGTGACTAAAGATCCAACAGATTTTGTTTACCTTAATGTGTCGAATCTATTTGAAACTAACGAGAGAAAAATTAGATGCCAATTAGTACTTTATACTCTGTACTTTGTTTATGTTTTACTTCTAAATATTAATATTGTCTGGAGAAAAATTGATGAACACTAAAAAAATGCACATTTATTAAAAGAAAAATCAATCATTTTACACTTAAAGTTTCATTAATTCCCTTAATTTAGCATAATAATTAAATTTATTTTTTATATATTTTTATTGTGATTTTTATCTTTTATATAGGTGAAATAATATTTTGGATGCATATCTAGAGAAATGGACTTGATAATTGGATTTTGGAGGCCAAAAATTTAATAGGGTGTTCTAACGGTGTATAACTCCGGAAATTCCAATCTTGTGCAATGTTCGTATTTTGGGCATAATTTTTACTCCGATATCAGATTAAGGTGATTCAAGTTCTAGATGAAAGAAGACTCAAAGATCTATAACTTTGATATTCATAAGATTTTCGAATTTTAAATTTTTCAAGGCCGAAATTGATGAAAATTCCAAAATGTGTTTTATGTAATATTTAAAGACAAAAACAAGAAGAAAAAAATGAAATAAAAAAATATATATATGAAAGTGGGAATTGAAATCCACCTTTCGGTGGATTATCAATTCCCACATATTTTGCAATTTGCAAATTACTTTTGTAATTTACAAATTGCATGGGAGGGTACTGAGCCCATCAACTATAAATAGAGGTGCTCAACACCTTAAGAAATTAGCACAGATTCCATAGTTTTCTCTGAAAATTGTGAAGTTCTAGCTCTCGTCTGTTTTATTTTTTAAAAGTTTTCTTGTAATTTATAGCTCGTATATAGATTTTGATGATGAATGTTATTTATGTTTGACTTGTATGTTTTTATCGAGCATGGTTACTTACTAAGCTTCTAACTTACACAAACCAATTTCTTAGTTTTGCAGGTTGGCAACCAGATAGGTCGGCCATTCAGGTGTGAATATCTTATTAGAGGCAATGATTACTCAAGTTGCATTCACTCGATCTAGAGTCTTGGGAAGGGTCATATAGTTTAGAAATCATGTTACATTTGTATATGTTTGTATTGATCAAAGCATATTATTATATGTATGTAATTATAAGTATTTGATTTTTGTTTTGATTTGGACACGAAGCCCTGAAAATTGATGATGTGATTTGAATTGATTTGAGTTTGGACTGGAGGTCCTATTATGTTTTTGATATTTGTAAAAGTCTTTTTTTTTTGGTGCTGAACAGTTATCCAGGTTGTCCATTTTAGGGGGTGCGTCTATTGGGTGGGATGTGTATTTATCATTTTATAATATGCATTAATCAAACAAGCAAACTATTAATTAAATATAAACACAAAGACTAGAACAACCTGGAAAGTATACTGTAGAAGGTGAAGATTTCAAACCAAGTCGAGTAATTCACTCTTTCCTTAAAAATTTATTAGTCACGCCTCGGTGCACTACATATATCTTGTGGCTAACGTTCTCCCAGGATTCTTGGTGATTTCTTGATTTAGGGGCACTCCTCGAACCAAGAACACGAACTAGGATAAAATGATGGAGACTCTCTCAAGTCTAAAGACCTTATACTTTCTAAAATGTCTAAGACTTAGAAAAGAATTGAATGACAAAGAAAGAACCCAATGGACTTATTTATAGACATGGAATGTTGCATTTATAAAGACACATTTATGTAAAGGAATGCAATAATTTAAAGGATATAACCATCTAACGAACCCTTTCAATCCAAAGGGATATGTCTTTTCTCATTAAGGAACATGTCATTTCATTCCATCTAAATATACACCATTTAGAAAATTTTTATTACAGCGTCATGTCCGTTTATCATTTGTTTTGACGCTCAAGGAGGCAGGTTATTCTCGTATCCTACTGGTAGTATCTTGTCTCTGACCGGATGTTACAAAAATATATGTGAAAATTATATAATTCTACTTAAGTATGAGTTTCTCAAATCTCGAGTAGGTGAAAAATTTTTTTGTCTAATTATGTTATCTAATCTGATTTTAAACAAATGTGTCCTTGTCATATTATTTGACACCCATTTTACTATAAAAATATAAATATTTTTTAAAATATTAGAGATGTGTATGCCTAAAATATTTTTAATTTTTTTTAATCTCTTTAAAATTTGAACTCGACTGATAAAATTTATTAAATTACTTGAAAACCACTAAATATTTGCTACAAAATATAAATTGTCAGAGCCTCTGCCAATGAAAAACAATAATAATTGGTCATGTATTGCACTTTCTATGAATAATTCATTGGATTTATAACTTACATTTTCTATTTAATGATTGCATTTGAAGAACATCTCTCTTTCTCTTCCACATCAATTGGAAAAGTTGTTAAACAGAATAGAGCATTACCAACAGTGAAAGAAAAAGTTGAAATTGAATCTGCAATTAATTTTTTTTTTATTCAGATTCTTAAGATTCTCAAATTGATAATTAAAAATTAAGTACATGACACAATTGGCTAAGCTATCCTTTTAGGTTCCCACAGGAGGGGAATGCATGTAATGGAATTTTTTTTTTCCATATTTGAGGCTTGAATTTTTTAAATTTACTGCTATCAAATTTATAAGTTTATGATAAATATTTTAAATTTGTTTTATATAATTCAAATTCAATGATAAAAAATTTTAAATTTAATGACATCTGTTTCAATTTCATTATCCATGTGTACCTATACATGAGTACATTAGCAAAACCCCTCATCAATGGGATTATATTTGTATTTGAAATCCGGTGTCAAAAATCTTATCCTTCAAATGAAGAATGATTTTAATAAAATGTTATGTGGGTTTCAATTGGGTAATTAGAAATAATATGTACAAAAAAAATGAATCAGTAAATACCAGTAGATAGTGGGTTGGTCCTCAAGGGACATGATTTGGTGATATAGAATTCAAGATCTGACCTTCAGGTCCTAGGTTCGAATCACATAATGCGTTTTTTGTAACAGTCTGGGACAGTCAAGGTTTTATCATGCTCCGCTTAAATCCGGAAATAAGGATGGCAATGGGCCAGGCCTGGGCTTTGATAAGCCCGGCCAAGCTCCGGCCAGTAAAATTTTAGCCCGAGCCCAAGAAAAGCTCGGCCCAACTCAGGTCGGGCTTTATCCGGTCCGATTTTTATAATAAAAAAATTATATATATAATTTATTTTAAAATACAATATATATAAAATATTTATAAATAATAATTTAATTTTTTTAAAGCCCGGCCGGGCCGGGCCCGGGCTTATTATGTTGAGCCCGGATCAGGCCCAGACCCGTGTCGGGCCTCATAATCTAGGGCTGACCCGAGATTTTTGGACCCCATGCCGGATCAAAGCCCGGGCGGGCCGGACCGGGCCCTGACTTTTCTGTTATCCCTATCCGAGAAGGGTGTTTGCCGGTGAAGTTTTCAACTATTTCAAAAAAAAAAAATGGGAAAGAAATTAAAAATGACTTGAACCTATTAAATAACTACGTATTTTTCTTCTTTTGGGCATGATAAGTCCTATTTGTTTAATTTTGGGAAAACAATATTCAATTATTTGGTAAATTATTATAAAGATATTTTAATTTTTATAATTTTAAAAAAATATAAGTTTTAGTCCATGTCAATAAATAATTTTTGTTAAGTTTGACTTATTTTTTATCTGATTAGTGTTAAATGATTTGAATATCCCTAAAATTGTCCAAAAATAATAAAAAATTATTTCAAAATTAGATTAAAAAATGACTCAATTAATAAAAAAAATAACAATAATAATTAAAATTTGATTTTTTTAAAATTACATAAACTAAAATATCATTATAATAATGTGTAAGGTAGTTGAGTATATTAACAACTAGGTAACGACATTCAATGACATGACTGAAATACCCTTTAACGTTGGGTGAATATTCATATTTAGACATTCATGAGGGTACTTCGGTCATTTCAATCGGTATCATGGTACAAATTATGAAACTAAAGAACAACTCATTATCAAATTACGAAGATTTAATAAATTGGGAACTCACATGTTATTTCCCCCATAATGTGGATGTTATTATAATTAATGACTTTGGGTCCAATGCTTACTGCTGATATGACGGGTTAGGTTTTTCATAATCAATTATCACGTGTGTTTTAATAATAATATACGATTAAAATTTATTTACATCTAAATTATGATTTAATAATTATTAATTATAATTTATATAAAATTTAGGGTAAAATTCAATTCAACATCTTTAATTAAAATACATATTTGTGGGTGTCTTTTAGTCCAATTCATAATTCCAAAAGTATCTTCCATACTTTCTAATATTTTTTTTTTTCTAAATTATAAGTTACTATTTGAGCATAAAAAATTAGTAAAAGCGTGATGAAGAGGGTATTTAGATTATGAATTCAATTCAATTATTATTTTTAAAAAAAATATAATTTAGTTTTTATTTTTAAATAATTATAGAATTTGATTTCTAGTTAAATTAAAATTTGTCTTGTTTTTAATATAATTTAGTAATGTACAGTGTCATGGTATTTGGTTTCAAAAGACTTTTCCGAAGTCAAAGTGAATAAGGTAACATGTGAGTCTTTAAATACAGAGGCTCCAATTCCAAATTCATCACATATTTATTTATTTTTTTGTTAAGCTGTGTTGTTGTTAATTAACTGCATTCGATTCATCTTCTTCAGCCAAATTTGATAAAAAAAAAATTGCAGAACAAAAGCATGGGGACTCAAGCACCACCAACAGCTGATCAGAATTACAACCAATCCACTGTCAGTCTCTCTCTCTCTCTCTCTCTCTCTTTTGTCTTTTGATTCTGTCACCACTTTCCATTACTTTTGGAGCTCTGTCTGTTAACTTTTTTGCTTTTGTTTTTGTTTTTTTCTGGGGTCTTGTTTTTTTTTTTATTTTTTTTTTTGTCAGGATTCATGAACTGGGTTTGTTTCTTTTCTTTCACTAAAACATTCAACTATAAAAAAAAAAAAAAAAAGTTTTGTTTTTGTCTCTTTCATTATCTTCTCAAATCTAACACAGGAGTTGCTAAGAGCAAATTCCTGTTATTTCTTCAAAAAAAAAAAAAAAAAAAAAAAAAAACTTTAGTTAGGTATATGACTCGAGATTATTAATGGGAATAGATTTCCGATCTCATGCGAATAACTGCACACTTGGTCAGCACTTAAAAATAAAATCAATGAAACTTTTGAGTGTTCTTATGTTATCATATCCATACTGTGTTGTGGTTTCTTTCTGATCCTTCATTGATTAATTTTTTTCTGTTTTTTTTTTTTTTAATTTTAATTTTAATTTTCTGTTTTCAAAAGCAATTATAGATTTCTTTGTTTTACATGTCTTTTTTTTTTTTTGTTGAAAAAATTGATTTAATTACTTCCCACAAGATAGAAACTGATTTGTAGCCGTGAATTTATGTAAGATAAAAGAAAAAAGTTAACCTTCTTGTTAGGGCACCAATTTTCAACACTCTTCTAACAAATTGTTTGACTAAACCATTTTGAACTTTGAATCTCTGACCAATCAATTTGCTACTTTTAATTTAAATTAAAAACTGACTTGGGTTCTTTATTATTATTATTTTTTTTAACGTGTTCTTTTTATTAAATTTTAAAATCTGAAGGGTTTGCGTTTACGTCTGTGTTTCTCAAGATGGGTTACCACGTTGCTTCATCTTGCATGTGACTGTGCCTGGCAATTTATATAACAAATTCTCATGGACTGAAACTTTTTATCTGTAATTTATTATGCAAATTTGAAATTAAAAATGTTTTTTTAAGTGGCTCACCAATATAAAAATAAAAAATCGTACCCGTTCACAAGACTCCTATTTTCGAATAGAACATATTATTATCTTGTGGCAAATACTTTCCATGTTGTGTAGTTATTATTATTAACCTCAAAGAAAGTTATGAATTTTTAATGCAAAAAATTGTTAACTTTTGTTTGGAATGATAAAATTATAGATTGATGAAACATCAGCCAGGCAGAAAGCCATTGATGACTGGCTTCCTATTACTTCTTCAAGGAATGCAAAATGGTGGTACTCAGCTTTCCACAATGTCACTGCCATGGTTGGAGCTGGTGTCCTCAGTCTCCCTTATGCCATGGCTGAGCTTGGATGGTATGTTCCAACTCATACAACCCGAAGCACATACAAATTTCTTTAGCAGTATCCGTAGATTCACATACCTTTGCTTGTTTCGATTTCTGTCTCAGGGGTCCTGGTGTTGTCATATTAGTATTGTCGTGGATCATCACTCTGTACACCTTGTGGCAAATGGTTGAGATGCATGAGATGGTACCTGGAAAACGTTTTGATAGATACCATGAACTGGGGCAACATGCTTTTGGTGAAAGACTTGGTCTATATATTGTGGTGCCTCAACAGCTTGTTGTTGAAGTTGGTGTCTGCATTGTTTATATGGTTACTGGAGGCAAATCACTTCAGAAGGTTCATAAACTTTTATGCCATAATCCATGCAAAGAAATCAAACTTAGTTTCTTCATCATGATCTTTGCCTCTGTTCACTTTGTACTCTCCCATCTCCCCAACTTCAATTCCATTGCTGGTGTCTCATTGGCAGCTGCTGTCATGTCCTTGAGGTTCACTACTCTCTTTTTTCCATTTTACACAATTTAATGATATTGGTTAAAGAGTTGCTAACAGAGATTTCGATACAGTTACTCTACAATTGCTTGGTCAGCTTCAATCGACAAAGGTGTTCAACCAGATGTACAATATGGCTACAAAGCTAAGACTGCTGCAGGAACAGTCTTTAACTTCTTTAGTGCATTGGGGGAGGTGGCTTTTGCATACGCTGGCCACAATGTTGTGTTGGAGATCCAAGCAACGATCCCTTCTACGCCTGAGAAGCCATCCAAGGGACCTATGTGGAGAGGAGTTGTCGTTGCCTATATAGTTGTCGCGCTGTGCTACTTCCCCGTTGCCCTAATCGGCTACTGGATGTTTGGCAATAGTGTTGATGATAACATCCTCATTTCCCTGGAAAAACCAACTTGGCTTATTGTAATGGCCAACTTCTTTGTTGTTGTTCATGTTATTGGAAGCTACCAGGTATGTATGAATCAAATTTTCTGAGGATTTCTTGTTTTTTCGGATAGCAACCCAGGTTTGATTTATTTGCCAGCTTTCTTTTATTCGGTTAATGCAGATCTATGCCATGCCTGTGTTCGACATGATTGAAACTCTACTGGTGAAGAAACTGAATTTCAGACCTACCCAAACACTTCGGTTTGTAGTACGCAATCTTTATGTTGGTAAGTGAACTCCCCTTAAACCCTCAGTCATGTTTATATCAAAACAAGATTTCAATATTTTTGTTATGAACTTTGTTAATTTGTTGTTTCATCATCGCAGCATTCACAATGTTCATTGGCATTACCTTCCCTTTCTTCGGAGGTCTATTAGGATTTTTCGGAGGATTTGCTTTTGCCCCGACGACATATTTTGTAAGCCACATTTTGTTCGGCTTATCATGGTGGACTAACTGGGTATGTATTAAGCAATTATCTTCATTATATCTCTAACGTTACATCAGTTAATTCTGGTATAAGTTCAGTTGATCTCACATGGCTTCATTGGTTTTCAGATCTGCATTGCATTTGGCCTATGTTTGATGGTCTTATCACCTATTGGAGGACTGAGACAAATCATTCTTCAAGCCAAGGATTACAAGTTCTACAACTAGGTAATTTAACCCCCAGTAGCTAGAGAACCCGGGTGATTGCAAAATGTGAATCGACTATGAAGAAAGCAAAAATGCAGATGATGCGGCACAGTCTAATTTCGCGATAAGATTCTAGTAAGTATTCGGATTCAGATGGGTTGCGTTGTTTATGGAGTTTTCGCTTGCTGCTTGTCTGAGGAAATTGGAATCTGGCGACAGAACCAAAGGCAAATGGAATTTACAAAAATAAACAAACATTGTGTTAGCATATACTAGAGGTGTAAACTTAATGCTTTTATTGGCTAAAGAAGTGTGTTCTAATTTACTTGTCATTCTATCTTCAAATATAAATTGTGACTGTTTCATTTCCCCCCTACTCGACATGCATTTACCGAGCCAATGTGCTATGTGTCTCGTAAACAAATATTTGAAGTCATTACAGAAAGTAATTGAAGTCGAAGGCGAGACAGCAAAATTATGGGTGCATATACAAAGACCTGCATCATCCAGAACAAATCAAAACAAAAGTTTTGTCGCTTACCAATGGAGATTGTGTAGACTGCAGTAGCATCTTTCACTTGACTGCTGCAGCAAAATCCTGTGCCAAAACTAGAACCCCTCTTCCTAGAAACATACTAGAAAAAGGAAATAAAACACATCTATACCATTCGTTCCCTTGTAAATAAATAGAAAATCAAGTGTGAAAAGAAATGATAAAAGCTTTGGTACCTCGCGATCTGCTGCCGCAACTGTGATGACAGCAATGTTCCTTCTTGTTTACAGCAGTAGTCAGCAACTGTGAAGACAGCAGTGTTCCTTCATGCTATTTTAAACTGTAAGTTGTCCAGAGGCAATCTAAAACGGATTCACTTTTCCTAATGGTAGCAAGAATGCTGCTAAGCTAGTTTGAGAAAGGAGAACATGAAATATAAAGAATGATCAATTTAATCACCATATCATTTTATATCAGCATACTCTTTTGTAAAATCAGTATCAGTAAAGTGCAGTTTCATCGCCAAACAAAAAGATGTGCAGTCTTGAAATATATAGAGAAATCAAGATCAGGTAATGTAACTCTTATGAATTTACACAAAATTTTGACTGTCTCAAAGGCCGGCCACAATTTTTCAAAAGATTCCAGCACTGTTTCAAGGCTTGCTACTTGGCCAATGTGAGAGATTACAAAATGAGGAATCTATAATGCCTCAAGCAAGTTCAACCTGAATGCCATTTGCATAATGCTGACAAACATAACTTACAAAAGGGAATTATTATATTGAAGTTGTCAAGTATATGTTTTTGTCTCTGAGCTT